>ONZH01002813.1:0-194656 GCA_900303285.1 Rhinella marina
CCGTCTATAGATTCCTCTCCTCCGTCTTTAGGATCCGTCTATAGATTCCTCTCCTCCTTTAGGATCCGTCTATAGATTCTCTCCTTCGTCTTTAGGATCCGTCTATAGATTCCTCTCCTTCCTTTAGGATCCGTCTCGATCCTCCTCCTCTGTCCTTTAGGATCCGTCTATAGATTCCTCTCCTCCTTTAGGATCCGTCTATAGATTCCTCTCCGTCTTTAGGATCCGTCTATAGATTCCTCTCCTCCGTCTTTAGGATCCGTCTATAGATTCCTCTCCGTCTTTAGGATCCGTCTATAGATTCCTCTCCGTTCTTTAGGATCCGTCTATAGATTCCTCTCCTCTTTTAGGATCCGTCTATAGATTTCTTCTCCTCTTTAGGATCCGTCTATAGATCCTCCTCTCCTCGTCTTTACGGATCCGTCTATAGATTCCTCTCCTCTGTCTCCTTAGATCCGTCTATAGATTCCTCTCCTCTGTCTTTACGATCCGTCTATAGATTCCTCTCCTCTGTCTTTACGATCCGTCTATAGATTCCTCTCCTCTGTCTTTTACGATCCGTCTATAGATCCTCTCCTCTGTCTTTACGAATCCGTCTATAATTCCTCTCCTCTGTCTTTACGATCCGTCTATAGATTCCTCTCCTCTTGGTCCTTTTACGATCTGTCTATAGATTCCTCTCCTCCGTCTTAGGGATCCGTCGTATAGATTCCTCTCCTCCGTCTTTAGGATCCGTCTATAGATTCGCTCTCCTCCGTCTTTAGGATCCGTCTATAAGATTCTCTCTCCTCCGTCTTTAGGATCCGTCTATAGATTTCCTCTCCTTCGTCTTTAGGATCCGTCTATAGATTCCTCTCCTCCGTCTTTAGGATTCCGTCTATAGATTCCGCTCCTCCTTTAGGACCGTCTATAGATTTCCTCTCCTCCGTCTTTAGGATCCGTCTATAGATTCCTCTCCTTAGTATCCCGTCTATAGATTTCCTCTCCTCCGTCTTTAGGGATCCGTCTATAGATTCCTCTCCTCCGTCTTTAGGATCCTCTATAGATTCCTCTCTTCTTTAGGATCCGTCTATAATTCCTCTCCTCTTTAGGAACCGTCTATAGAGTTCTCTCCTCTTTAGGATCCGTCTATAGAGTTCTCTCCTCTTTAGGATCCGTCTATAGATTCCTCTCCTCTGTCTTTACGATCCATCTATAGATTCCTCTCCTCTGTCTTTACGATCCGTCTATAGATTCCTCTCCTCCGTCTTTAGGATCCTTCTATAGATTCCTCTCCTCCTTAGATCCGTCTATAGATTCCCTCTCTTCTTTAGATCCGTCTATAGATTCCTCTCCTCTTTAGGAACCGTCTATAGAGTTCTTCTCCTCTTTAGGATCCGGTCTATAGAATTCCTCTCCTCTGGTCTTACGATCCGGTCTATAGATTCCTCTCCTCTTTAGGAACCGTCTATAGAGTTCTCTCCTCTTTAGGATCCGTCTATAGATTCCTCTCCTCTGTCTTTACAATCCGTCTATAGATTCCTCTCCTCCTTAGGATCCGTCTATAGATTCCTCTCCTTCGTCTTTAGGATCCGTCTATAGATTCTTCCTCCTCTTAGGATCCGTCTATAGATTCCTCTCCTTCGTCTTTAGGATCCGTCTATAGATTCCGCTCCTCCTTTAGGATCCGTCTATAGATTCCGCTCCTCCTTTAGGATCCGTCTATAGATTCCTCTCCTTCCTCTTGGTGCTGAGTCACTTGAGGAGCTGCTGGAAGTAAATGATCCGTTTCATTAGTTTTTGCTTTTTCCGATTCGCTGCTCATTTCCTTCATTTCTCCTTCAGGAGAGCGGATGGAGACGCACAGACAGTAAATGTAATTTTGCCACCATTAAACGTTAATAAAAACGTTTAATTACTTTTTGTTACAAAAATACTCTCTTTATTCTCGTGCACGTCTACTGAGCTGAATGAGCGTAGTCGCCTGTGCTTAGTCCCGTCATTTAACTGCCACCAGTCATATCTTCTCTTAGACCTCTGATGAGGAGGAAGTTTCAGCGGAGAGGACACGCCCCCTGAGCAGTGATAGAGAGAGCTGCAGCAGAAAGGACACACTTTCTAAGCTGTGATAGGGTGAGAGCTACAGCAGAAAGGACATCCCCCTTGAGCTGTGATAGGTAGAGAAGATGCACCAGAAAGGACATGACCCCTGAGCTGCCATAGGGAGATAGGGTGTGTGTCATTTATGCTGCAGCTAGTTGCCATAGAGAGAGCTGCAGCAGAAAGGATGGGCCCCCTGAGCTGTGTTGGGCAGAGTGCAGCAGAAAGGACACGCCCCCGAGCTGTCAGCCTAAAAAGAGGAATAGAACTGGAGCAATGATGAATGAGGAGATCTCTGGATACCTGTGAGGTACAGGGCTGGTTTTAGCTTTGTTAGAAGCAGGAGGAACCCTCTTGTCCGTTGTGTGGGGGTGCCCCCCTTATTCTGTGACCCCAGTGTACACTTCAGGGGTGCAAACCTTAATGTCTGGGGGTGATGTCCCTTTAGGCTGGGGCTATGTGACAATACAGCCTCAGTGTCCCCCTAGGGAAGGGTTTTCAATCCGAAAACATACCGTAGAAGTCGCGGATTCACCACAATTTTACTGAGAATTGGGGGCGATCCCCTTTCTGTAACTTTGTAGCCCGGGCCTTAAAAATACACAAACCTAAATTCTGTAAGTCCACCTTAAATGTGATTTTTTTTTTTTTTTTTTTTTTTTTTTTTTTTAAATTTAAGGTGGTTTTCTCCAGTGAGTTGGAGACGCTGCGGGATCTTTCTTTTCTACGGAAAACTCCCCGTCATAAGTTTTGGCGTTTTCTTCTGGCTGCCAGTGAAGGAAATTAAATCATTTTAAAGCGCTAGACGCGTTGGCGCGGCGCCAGGAGGAGATGTAAGGTTTAAGGTAACTTCTCTATAAGTCTGCTCAGGCCGATGGCTGTGAGGAGATTTTCCGTCTTGAAAGAGGCCAGACGTGTACCTGGAGATCGCTCGTCCGTTCCCTTACAGAAACCCCATTCATTTCTGAGACAGGAATGTGCTCGCGTCTTGTGCGCAGAGCAAACACGTATCGTCCAGAGGAGCAACTCAACACTGCCCTGTGTTACATTCATAACCCTCTGTTACAATCTGCAGCTTTTCTTGTCATTCTCTGTTGTGCCAGTCCTCAGTTATTCCTCCTAGAAATGCATAAAAACCTCAACCGCTGGGCAATACCATTCCCCTTGCCAAAGCGGGGTGTGCTCCTATACAGCCTGCCGCCGTCAGCACTGATTACATTGTGTTTGACTGTGTAGGGACACGCCCCCAACACACAGTGATCTCATATTTTTATACATTTCTTAGAGGAATAACAGAGGAACCGTGCAATATAAGAAAATAAGCTCCAGAATTGTGATCTCACGGGTACTGACTGTAACAGACCTGTCAGGGGAAGTGTCAGATCATTTTTTTTTTTTTTTTTTTTAAAGGGGCGTGCATGTTTAAAGAAGAACTCCCGCAAAAATTTTATTCTCTGACCTGTTAGAAAGGTGCATGATATAATCTGTAGTGAATGTCATCTTCTTATCAGTGACTGTTTCTGTGAGTAAAAACCTCTCTTCTTATTGTAGCTGGGTCATGTGACCAACTCCCTGACCTCCAACTGACCCAGGACAGGAAGCCAGTAACTGCTCTATTCATTCCTATGGGAGCCTCACTTTCAGTCTCATAGGAATACATAGAGAATTAGACTTCCTGTCCACACATAAGTCTCTGTGTGAGTTGGTGGGTCTAATTGCTGGTCACATGACACAGATATGAAACTTCAGGATGATATAAGTCAAAACTTCAGACACTGGTAAGAAAATGACATTCACTACAGATTATATCATGTACATTTCTAGCAGGACATGGAATAAAATTTTTGTCGGGAGTTCTTCTTTAAGTACAAGTTGTCTTGTTAGATAGACCTATGATACCTGCCCCTCCCCCCATTAAAGGGATTGTATGAGATTGCAGAAAAGGAACAGTTTTTTTTTTTTTTTTTAATTTTATTTATCTTAAAACAGCGTCACGTTCATCTACAGGCCTAGTCTGTAGATCCCGAATATTAAGGGGGGAGGGGGGGATTGTCAAATCCTTGGAGCCAAAATGCTGACGAGCCTAGAAATGTCACGAGTGAGTGACATACTTATGGTTTTCTTTGTTTTTCGACTGAAGCCTGAAAGTTCTTCCTTGGCTTCTGAAAAACTCATGCTTGAATTAGTGTGACCGTCCCTTTAAAGAGTAGCTCTAACTTCTCCTGACATGTCTGTGTTAGGAAGTACCTGCATCCACCACGTAATAGCAATTATGGAGCATCTATTATTAGGACGCTGTGTTGTGTCATTTCTCTAATATTCCTACTAGAAGTTTCTGAATGGTTTACTAGCTATTCATAAACTTCTAGCAGGAATAATAGAGGAATTGCACAACATAGAGTCATGAGACTAGATTTTCCAGAATTATTATTACATGGGGAAGGCAAGTAGTTACTAAAGCAGACATGTCAGGAGAGGTGAGAGGTCCTCTTTAAAGGGACGGTCACACCAACTTAAGGATGGGTTTTTCAGTTCCCTCTTTAAAGGGGTTGTCTCATCTCAGACACTGGTGACATATTGCTGGGATATACCACCAATGTCAGATATGTGCGGGTCCCACCTCTGGGACCCACAACTATCTCAAAACAGGACCCCCGAAGAGAGTGGAGAGCAGCTGCACAGGTTCGGCCGCCGTCCATTCGTTTCTAAGGAAGAGAATATGGCAGAGCCCTCGGCTGTTTACGGAACTGAGTGTGCAGCGCAGGCGCTCTCCTTCACTGTTGGAGGCTCTTTCGAGAGGTGGGACCCGCACTTATCTCCAGAACGAGCCTCCGAAAGTGACGGAGAGCACACCGCCCAAGCACTGCATGTTCAGTTACAAAAACAGCCGAGGCCTCTGCTATTTTCGACGCTATCCTAGCGATGTGCCGTCAAGGTCTGAGATGACACAACCCCTTGAAGTCTAGTTTGGTGAACTATCACACCCATCGTGGATCTGAACCCCTGTTCTTCCCATTGTAAGATTGTCATCTCTTGTCGTGGACCGGAGCGTCCATCGTACAATGTAAAATCCAGGAACCGTTCAGAAGTGTGTTCCGATCCTCTCTGGCTTCGGGATGTGGCCGCCTGGCTTCTAAATCATTACAGATTACACGGATTCGGACCCGCCCGCCCACACGTCTGGGAGACTTGTCATGTCGGAATCTTTACGCCCACAGGCACATCATCATCACCGGGAGGTGTCCACTTCTCACCCCAAAACAAGTGGAAATAATATTGGAGTGACTCTTCAGTACGCCCGTCACGTAGCCGTCAGCCCTCGTTCTGGCTGGCAGCTATCCTTCCTGACTCCCCTGCAAACATTGGATCGGCTGAACATGCCTGCTTGTCTCAGGAGATAAGCGGTTGCCTGACACATCGGGCACCGCCTGCCTCCCTATAAACAAGGCTAAATGGGCTCAGTTGCCCATAGCAACCAATCAGATTCCATCTTTCATTTGGCAAAGGAGCTGTGAAAAATGAAAGGAGGACTCTGATTGGTTGCTAGGGGAAACTAAGCCAGTTTACTTTACGCCAGTTTTGATAAATCTCCCCCCTTGGTATATTAACTCATTGAGTCCCATCTTTCTTTATCTTTACACGGCGGCTTCCATACGTGTCAGAACGTGGCCAAAGTCATCAGCTTTCATTTTCATCTGTTGATACTACTCCACCAGCATCCACTATCACCCCCATCATATTCATTCTTCTGAGCTCATTGTTGCCCCCTGCTGAGCAGTACAATTTATAAGTCCTTCTGAAATAAGTAGTGGGGGGAGGGAACTGACAACTGCCTTAGACGAATTTCTAGTTTAGGGAAAGCCAAGTAGACCACCGTACTGCTGCCCCCTATGGGCAGGATGACCTCCTAGTTCAAGCCTACTCCATTCATAGGACACCCCCTCTGTTGCGGCTGGGACCCATCAGCACCGCAGAATCCTGGGAAAGTAGTGTTTTGGGGTTTTTTTGGCATTGTAAAAGTTTGCAGGATAACAGGTGTTTGGTGCGGACTGTGGGAGACGGCCTCGCGTCCATCAGGAATGCGGACTATGTCCTAATGCGCTCTTTCTCCATTTGCCCTTAAAGTGGACATACTTGGCATTCCCCCATCCCCGCGCTGCATCGTTTTTTTTGTTTTTTTTTTTAAATTATTTTATCTTGTCTGGTCTAGAATTTACCTTTCTCTTAGTGTTTTTTTACTTTGCAAAATTTGAAAAATTGCTATAAAAAGTGACTGGGGGGGGGGGATTAAAGGGGTTTCCTGACTTTTTTTTTTTTTTTACACCGGATATTTCATCATCTGATCAGTTGTTGTGCAACTCCCGGAAGCCCTGCTGATCAGCTGGTTGAACGCCGCTGCCTCCTTACAGCTTACTAAGCACAGCGCCATCCTTTAGATACTGGCCATGCATGGTATTGCAGCTCAGCCCTATACAATTGAATGAGACGGAGCTGCGCCCCTAGACCATGTGCCCGATGAACGTGACTTCACATGGCCTAGGTCAGTGATTTCTAACCTCTGGCACTCCAGCTGTGGTGAAAGTACGACCCCCCAGAATGCTCCATTCATATCTATGGAGTTCTGAGAACCGCCAAGCAAGTGTGCATCTTGGGAGTTGTAGTTTTACCACAGCTGGAGTGCCGGAGGTTAGCCATCACAGGGTAAGCTACGAGAAGGCCTGCGACACCCACAGTAGTGCTGCAGTCTATTCAAACAGCTGGTCGGCGGGGGTCCTGGGTGTCTGACCCCCACCGATCAGGTACCCATGACTTGTCCAGAGGATAGGTCATCAGTATGAAGAAGTCGGAAAACCCTTTATAGAGGTTTTTTCGGAATAGACATTGGGGACGGGGTGTTACTAATGGCGATTGGATACTGAGCCCCACATTGTGCAGGATAGATGGGCGGCAACGCCCCAACACCAGTGACACCTACTGAATGCACCAAAGCCCTTTGTCTCCTTTCTGTAAACACAGTGCTGAATTATGAATGCAGCTCTGGATGTAACTTGTGCATAATACGCGAAAACCTATCCTCAGCACTTCTTGCTAATGCCGTTTTTGTTTTCTCTCCCCTCTGTAGACTCTTCCATGATTGTACGGCGTTGACATGATGGCGGTGAACAGCAGGAACAGCGACTGTGTGACCCTCGGCAACGGCAGCCTCCCATCCAATACGCATTGTACGGGTCAAGCCCCACCCAGTGACAGAGACCAGACTCCTCCGACCACCGAGGAACCGAGACTTAAAGGGAGCCCCAACGGATGCATCTCTCACAACGGTGCCGCCAAACCGGGCCCTGTGTTCCTGGAGCACCAGAGGCCGACCATTGTCCACCAGTGCTGCCACCACTGCTCCTATCATCCTCCTCTGAGCAGCCGGCCAGACTCTGCGCCACGCAATGGAGGGACCGTGCCTTGCGCGCTGAATTCGGGGTGTTCCCAGCAGCACTCGGACTTCTCTCCCACCTCTGTCTGTCCCAACCATCCGCCCGTGTATCACCCCGTCTGCTGCGTGCAGCCGCCCACCTCCTTCTGCCTCCACCAGTGGCGCGACCATTTTCAGCACCAGCAAGTGCCGCCTCACCTGGTGAACATCAGGTCAGTAGCGTGTTCCTTCTGACAGGTTTTATGACCGTATTCACACTCCGCTGCTTCGGCGGTCTATGGGGGTTCACCGGCGTGTCTCGCATTTAAAGGGCAGTTCCATTTATGGGCCGGATTCATGTATATTGCACAGGTTGGGCGGTAGTGAAGCCTTAGAGCATAGGCCTTACAGACGGGTATTTCATCTGGTAAATTGTCATCTAATACCGATTCTGCGTTCTCGTTCTGGGAGGAGCTTTCCACTGCGCTCTTTGTCGCCCCCTGCTGCGTAATGCACTTTATAAAGTAGAATAGAGGTAACCACTGATGAGAGAATGTGTTTGTCTTACTGGTTACATTGTGATACCTTTAGAGGTTCCCCTTGTAATAATAATTCT
Organism: Rhinella marina; assembly: GCA_900303285.1. Classification (NCBI taxonomy): domain Eukaryota; kingdom Metazoa; phylum Chordata; class Amphibia; order Anura; family Bufonidae; genus Rhinella; species Rhinella marina. Next base: position 8,103 of record ONZH01002813.1, read on the forward strand.
GCTCGTATGATTCTGTTGTGCTTTTCCTCTATTATTCCTACTAGGAATGAATTTTCAGCAGTCGGCAAATAAGGTCCGTCTGGGTGTTGCCAGTTGGGGATATGTGTCCCGATACAGAATGACACTGGCAGCACGGATTTGGATAATGTCAGTCTGGGTAGAGACACAGTTTTGGGGGGAGGGGGGCGTCCCTGCACAGACTGACACTGGCAACACTGATAATGTCAGATAACTGTGAAGACACACCCACAATGGTAACACCCAGCTGGACCTTTCATTGCTGACTGTTGTCAGTTTATTCAAAAAATGTACAGATGAGAAGGAATAACAAAGGAATGGCACAACAATGAATAGATGTTCTTCTATTATTCTGTTATTCCTACTAGAAGTTTATAAATTAATTGCCAGTAGTCTGCATCAAAGGTCCATCTGGGTGTTACCAGTTGGCGGGTGTACCTGCACGCAGTCTGACCCTGACAACACTGACTGCATAATGTCAGACTGCGCAGGGACACGCCCCCAACTGGTAAAACCCATCTGGACCTTTCATTGCTGACTGCTGTCAGTTCATTCATAAACTTGAAAAGCAAGAAGGAATAAGCACAACCTAGAATAACAATGGTTGCTTTATTATTCCTACTAGAAGTTTGAATGAATAAATTGCCAGCAGTCTGCAATAAAGGTGTTGCTAGTTGGAGGATGGGGGTCTCATTCTGAGGAATGTCACAACCTAGAATAGGAATAGGTGTTGTGTTATTCCTCTATTATTCCTACTAGACATTTATGAATAAATTGCTAGCAGTCTGCAATAAAGGTGTTGCTAGTTGGAGGATGGGGGGCTCATTCTGAGGAATGTCACAACCTAGAATAAGAATAGGTGTTGTGTTATTCCTCTATTATTCCTACTAGACATTTATGAATCAGTTATGATAGTTTCTGTATAACCACGGGATGTGCTGCCGTCACATGATTGTTGGTGCCACATAAGACATGAGCTCACCCGACCCCCGGGGCCAATGATTGGGGGCGAGTGGTTTTAGTTCCCCATCTTCATCGCCTCTGCTGTCAGGTTGATGTCTTCTCCAGAAGACCCCGCTTCCTTCTGCTCCCTCCCATCCTGTAGGACGCCGAGGCCAAGACTTTCTTTCGGATAATTACAAGTTAACATCGGATTTCACTTTGTTCTCCCGGAACAAAGCTGGAGATAACCCGATCCCGCTCTTTCAGGAGCCCTGATTCCGCCCTGTTTGGGTGCGGCCTCCCTTGACTTCTGCTCCTCCGTCCTCCTCCTGCTCTGACAATTCTCAGGACCATTAGTAATGGGGCTTTTGTGAAGAGCGGAGAGAGGTACAATCCCGTGTCTCCGGTTACAGTACACAAAATATGTTGACGGATCCTTTGTGTAGTAAATATGTCCTCGCTGGAGGAGCCGTCTGCGGGGTGACGCCCCCACCCCAGGAGAACGTGATCGTTCCTGTAGGATGTCCATTCATTAGCTTCATTATAGTAGAGAAGAAACCCTGGATGATGGGAGAAGGTGCAGGCCGGCCTGAACCCACAGCATCTACCCCCTAGAGATCGCCCAGAGTCGCCCTCTTGTGTCAGGTTCAGCTGTTTCTCAGTTATGCGGCCCCTTTAAAGAAGAACTCCCGCAAAACATTTTATTCCATGTCCTGCTAGAAATGTACATGATGTAATCTGTAGTGAATGTCATTTTCTTACCAGTGTCTGTATTTGTGAGTTATATCTCCCTGATGTTTCTCACCTTTGTCATGTGACCAGCAATCAGACTCACATAGACTTATGTGTGGACAGGAAGTCTAATTCTCTATATTCCTATGAGACTGAAAGTGAGGCTCCCATAGGAATGAATAGAGCAGTTACTGGCTTCCTGTCCTGGGTCAGTTGGAGGTCAGGGAGTTGGTCACATGACCCAGCTACAATTAGAAGAGAGAGTATAACTCAGAAATACAGTCTCTGATAAGATTACATTCACTACAGATTATATCATGTACCTTTCTAACAGGTCAGAGAATAAAATTTTTGCAGGAGTTCTTCTTTAAGAAAAGTAGGCCACAACCAATATGGCCGCCGTAGTGTTATCACCCATCTGCTATGTTACCTCCATAGTCGCCAAGATTCTCAGGGTTTTTATTTTTTTATTTTTACGGGAACATCCTGGACTGTAAAAGAGAAAAGAGGAGGGGCTTATGGATATTTGTATAAAAAGGGCGTTCCCCTACCATTTGGAGGGGCAGAAATAAAATGTCCTACAAATATGGATTCCAAATATGCAAATTGATGATCACCCTCCAAGACGATGATCAATAACTCTCCTGACATGTCTGAATTAGTAAATACTTGCGTGTTTTCTTAAAACTGTCTTGTGCCGGTCCTCTGTTGTTCCTCCAGGAAATGTATGAACAGGCTAAATGGAGTCTGTCACCTTCATAATCACTTTCAATCAGTAAAATCGCCACTATGTAGGTTAGGTTCCTTGAAACGAACACTTAAAATAAAAAAGGCATTTTTTTTTTTTTTTTAAATGAAAATCAGGTATTAGGTTTTCGGTGCACCATGGGCGGGGCCACTCCATTTGGTGCACCCGTCTCTCCTGTAGTAATCCAGCCCAGAGCTTCCCCTCTTGTTTGACCATCCCTGAGATTTGAGAGCTGGCAGCAATGACACGGGGGATAACAGGTGCCCCAAATGGAGCAGCCCCGCCCACAGTGCACTTGAAAGCCTTTTGGCGGTATGTTTACTTTATAAAACTGATTTTGGAGGAGGCGTTACCCTTGTGTCCCTACACAGCCTGACATTGTCCAGTCACTGCTTACGGGATCAGACCAAACCATTCACAAGGAGGACCAGTTGGTAGTTTATACATTTCCAAGAGGAATAATAGAGGGAAAACGCAAAGTAGAATTGTTTTTCCTCGGGGGAATACAAGTAAAACAGACCTGATATTTATCTCTTCAGAGCCTGGGGCGGATGATCCGGCTCCTGGGATAATGTCCCTCTGAGATTACCAGGAACCTAATATGGTAGAAGATCTCCGTTTCTCCATCTGCTGCAGCAGAATCCTCTTGTTGGTCGTCGTCCAAGCCTTGTACCGCAATTATCCTGGCAGACGAGTAACAGACGGCGCAGCGGTAATTAGGGGGGTCAGATATCCAGTCCTGTAACGTTACAGTAATTGTGGACTCAGAGGAATGATCTGATTTTAAAGGCGTTTTCTTCCCATAATTCTGCACCACAAGGAACTTATTAAATCTTCTACGTCCTGATTGTAGGGACCGCGGCCCATGGCCGCCGCTTCCCTGCTCTCCCCTGTGGACACGGATGTGCTGCCTCCATCTCCTTAGTGTGGGTGTGTCCTCACCTTCAGTGCGCTCTTCCAAATCCTTCCCCAGCCAATGGCTGTGGCTCTCTGAGTATTTAGGTGCGCTCTCTCCATGCAGAGGGCGCCTGAGCTTTAAGGGTCCGTTCAAGTGCATAGGAAGGAGCCGTCCCATAGAAGTGAATGGGGACGCCATACTTGCTACAATTGCTGCAGCGAGCAGGTAAAGGGAGCAGAGAAGGCAGCGCTACTTTCTCTTTAAACATCTGAGGTGCTGGGAGTCAGACCCCCGCCGATCTGAGGATAGGTCATCAGTGGTAAAAAGCAGACAACCCCTTTAAGCCATAGTGTCTGGTCAGACTGCACCGGCGGTTTTCTTGAGGTTTTGTTGCTTTTTGTGTATCCCGAGCTCCCGCTGCTTGCAACGGAGTCCCTGACCCCAGTGGTTCAGCTGCCAGGACCATCCCAGGAGGTTGCAGTCTGGTTGCTTCCCTGCAGTGAAGGCCAGATCTGTGTACAAGGGTAAAGGGTGAATATGTTAACATAGTTTATAAGGCTGAACAAAGCCCTCTGTCCATCCAGTCGGCCTGTTATCCTGCAAGTTGATCTAGAGGAAGGCAAAAAAAAAAACACCCTGAGAGGTAGAAGCCAATTTTTCCCACTTTAGGGAAAAAAAATTCCTTCCCGACTCCAATCAGGCATCAGAATAACTCCCTGGATCAACGACCCCTCTCTAGTAACTATAACCTGTAATATTATTACCTCCAGAAATACATCCAGGCCCCTCCTTGAACTCTTATAGTGAACTTACCATCACCACCTCCTCAGGCAGAGAGTTCCATAGTCTCACTGCTCTTACCGTAAAGAATCCTCTTCTATGTTTGTGTTAGACTGATCCGTAACACTGATAATGCAGAAAACGTCATAAAACCTTGAAATCCAACATGTTGTCTGATCCTTCTTTCCCACTGAAGATGCTGGAACCTGGCATACTTTGAGGAGGGAGGAGAGTTGATTGGCTGTAGAAATCAAACATGTCTGTCAGACGGGGCGCCTGTTAGGTATTGGGTCTTTAAGCTGCCCATAGACAGTAGAGTCTGGACGATCGGTGGTTTGAGTCTGGACGATCGGTGGTTTGAGTCTGGACGATCGGTGGTTTGAGTCTGGGCGATCGGTGGTTTGAGTCTGGGCGATCGGTGGTTTGAGTCTGGGCGATCGGTGGTTTGAGTCTGGGCGATCGGTGGTTTGAGTCTGGGCGATCGGTGGTTTGAGTCTGGGCGATCGGTGGTTTGAGTCTGGGCGATCGGTGGTTTGAGTCTGGGCGATCGGTGGTTTGAGTCTGGGCGATCGGTGGTTTGAGTCTGGACGATCGGTGGTTTGAGTCTGGACGATCGTGGTTTGAGTCTGGACGATCGGTGGTTTGAGTCTGGGCGATCGGTGGTTTGAGTCTGGGCGATCGGTGGTTTGAGTCTGGGCGATCGGTGGTTTGAGTCTGGGCGATCGGTGGTTTGAACCCAGATGTAGCAACCCGGAAATGTAAAAAGTTGGACAAGTTGGTCACACTTGGAAGCCGAATGGGTTGACCTTTCGATATAGCTCATGGATGACCAACCTACGGCTCCCAACCTGCTCTGCTGTAGGCAGTCTGGGCATGCTGGGAGTTGTAGTTTTGCCATCCCTGATATATCTAATTTTATAGTAGGCTGGGATTTAAGCACTCCCACATAATTTTATTGACGCACCATCTACGACCCGTTGTGGCCTCCCCTCGTACTTTAGTAGAACATGCACGGGGCTTTCTCTTGACAATATCTACTTGCGCCTGATTGTGATGCAGGGTTTCATTTCTGGTGGATGAGTCCAAGATTTGAGATTTATTTATTTTTTTTTTAAATAGTAAATTGTGAAAGATTCTGCCGTTTCTACGTTGCCCTCCGCTCCAGTTTTTGGCTTCTTTTCAAAAAGTGACTCATGGACGCTTTTTAAAAAAGCTTTTTTTTTTTTATTGTTCCTTCTGAAAGCTTTTATTTGAGTCTCGGAGCAGAAGGCAGCGTTCCCGATGAAATCAAAGTGTTTTAGAAGAGGAACATTCCTGCGTGGACATACAGCCGGTGACGTCTGGGTCTGAGAAGTGACAAGAAGCAAATGTCCGTTTCCTTAATCTTCTGCACTTTGTTTTATCAGTTTCCCCTGAGACGACGTGACATTAGTTCTGCTGGAAATACAGGAAACAATGAGAGAATTGTAACATTGTAGAATATTTATAGTTTATTACAGAGAAATGTATCAATGACTGAGATTAGAAATGTTCTAGACAAATCCAAACTCATTCCTGTCTATCTGGCTACTTCTTCTTGTATGGTGCAGTATTATAGTAGTTATATTCTTCTACATAGGAGCAGTATTATAGTAGTTATATTCTTGTACATAGGAGCAGTATTATAGTAGTTATATTCTTCTACATAGGAGCAGTATTATAGTAGTTATATTCTTGTACATAGGAGCTGTATTATAGTAGTTATATTCTTGTACATAGGAGCAGTATTATAGTAGTTATATTCTTGTACATAGTAGCAGTATTATAGTAGTTATATTCTTGTACATAGGAGCAGTATTATAGTAATAGTTATATTCTTGTACATAGGAGCAGTATTATAGTAGTAGTTATATTCTTGTACATAGGAGCAGTAATTATAGTAGTTATATTCTTGTACATACATAGGAGGCAGTATTATAGTAGTTATATTCTTGTACATAGGAGCAGTATTATAGTAGTTATATTCTTGTACATATAGGAGGCAGTATTATAGTAGTTATATTCTTGTACATAGGAGCAGTATTATAGTAGTTATATTCTTGTACATAGGAGCAGTATTATAGTAGTAGTTATATTCTTGTACATAGGAGCATAGCAGTATTATAGTAGTTTATATTCTTGTACATAGGAGCAGTATTATAGTAGTTATATTCTTGTACATAGGAGCAGTATTATAGTAGTTATATTCTTGTACATAGGAGCAGTATTATAGTAGTTATATTCTTGTACATAGGAGCAGTATTTATAGTAGTTATATTCTTGTACATAGGAGCAGTATTATAGTAGTTATATATTCTTGTACATAGGAGGCAGTATTATAGTAGTTATATTCTTGTACATAGGAGCAGTATTATAGTAGTTATATTCTTGTACATAGGAGCAGTATTATAGTAGTTATATTCTTGTACATAGGAGGCAGTATTATAGTAGTTATATTCTTGTACATAGGAGCAGTATTATAGTAGTTATATTCTTGTACATAGGAGCAGTATTATAGTAGTTATATTCTTGTACATAGGAGGCAGTATTATAGTAGTTATATTCTTGTACATAGGAGCAGTATTATAGTAGTTATATTCTTGTACATAGGAGCAGTATTATAGTAGTTATATTCTTGTACATAGGAGGCAGTATTATAGTAGTTATATTCTTGTACATAGGCAGTATTATAGTAGTTATATTCTTGTACATAGGAGCAGTATTATAGTAGTTATATTCTTTGTACATAGGAGCAGTATTATAGTAGTTATATTCTTGTACATAGGGACAGTATTATAGTAGTTATATTCTTGTACATAGGAGCAGTATTATAGTAGTTATATTCTTGTACATAGGAGCAGTATTATAGTAGTTATATTCTTGTACATAGGAGCAGTATTATAGTAGTTATATTCTTGTACATAGGAGGCAGTATTATAGTAGTTATATCTTGTACATAGGAGCAGTAATTATAGTAGTTATTATTCTTGTACATAGGAGGCAGTATTATAGTAGTTATATTCTGTACATAGAGCAGTATTATAGTAGTTATATTCTGTACATAGGAGCAGTATTATAGTAGTTATATTCTTTGTACATAGGAGCAGTATTATAGTAGTTATATTCTTGACATAGGCAGTATATATAGTAGTTATATTCTTGTACATAGGAGCAGTATTATAGTAAGTTATATTCTTGTACATAGGAGCAGTATTATAGTAGTTATATTCTTGTACATAGGAGCAGTATTATAGTAGTTATATTGCTGTACATAGGCAGTATTATAGTAGTTATATTCTTGTACATAGCAGTATTATAGTAGTTATATTCTTGTACATAGGAGGCAGTATTATAGTAGTTATATTCTTGTACATAGGAGCAGTATTATAGTAGTTATATTCTTGTACATAGGAGCAGTATTATAGTAGTTATATTCTTGTACATAGGAGCAGTATTATAGTAGTTATATTCTTGTACATAGGAGCAGTATTTATAGTAGTTATATTCTTGTACATAGGAGCAGTATTATAGTAGTTATATTCTTGTACATAGAGGCAGTATTATAGTAGTTATATTCTTGTACATAGGAGCAGTATTATAGTAGTTATATTCTTGTACATAGGAGCAGTATTATAGTAGTTATATTCTTGTACATAGGAGGCAGTATTATAGTAGTTATATTCTTGTACATTAGGAGCAGTATTATAGTAGTTATATTCTTGTACATAGGAGCAGTATTATAGTAGTTATATTCTTGTACATAGGAGCAGTATTATAGTAGTATATTCTTGTACATAGGAGCAGTATTATAGTAGTTATATTCTTGTACATAGGAGCAGTATTATAGTAGTTATATTCTTGTACATAGGAGCAGTATTATAGTAGTTATATTCTTGTACATAGGAGCAGTATTATAGTAGTTATATTCTTGTACATAGGAGCAGTATTATAGTAGTTATATTCTGTACATAGGAGCAGTATTATAGTAGTTATATTCTTGTACATAGGAGCAGTATTATAGTAGTTATATTCTTGTACATAGGAGAGCAGTATTGTATAGTAGTTATATCTTTACATAGGGCAGTATTATAGTAGTTATATTTGTACATAGGAGCAGTGTTATAGTAGTTATATTCTTGTACTTAGGAGCAGTATTATAGTAGTTATATTCTTGCACATAGGAGCAGTATTATAGTAGTTATATTCTTGTACATAGGAGCAGTGTTATATAGTTATATTCTTGTACTTAGGAGCAGTATTATAGTAGTTATATTCTTGTACATAGGAGCAGTATTATAGTAGTTATATTCTTGTACATAGGAGCAGTATTATAGTAGTTATATTCTTGTACTTAGGAGCAGTATTATAGTAGTTATATTCTTGCACATAGGGGACCATAATATAGTTTCTTTTTACCTTATGAAGTAGTATTCTAAGGTCCAGACTATCCAAGAACCCAAGTTAGTATTTCATTTAAATTCTCCATCTCCCATACATACTTTAACTATATATTTAATTAAAAACATCAGTAAGTGCAGGCCTCCTGTAGAAGCTTCTATATTAATGCGGCGCCTCGCTCGGTTTAGTCATTCCTGGTGTGTTGTCATTCTGTCCTTGTCTGAACGCTCTCTTGCTGCATTGCAGGGGAGTTTGGCACATCACACTCTCTTATTGTGCACTCACTTAAATTGGACAATTTCAAACAAAGCCAAAAAGTTGCCTCCTGTGTAGCCTGTCAGTGCTGCTCGCTGAAACATTTCCATAATGTGAGGTATCAATTTTCACCTTTTTTTTTTTGCAATGATTTATGGAAATCTAAAACTTTTTTTTCCTGCGTACATAAATGTAAAGAATAGAAATAATTCTTATATGGGTGGGGGACGTATGGTGGCAGTTGTAGGATGAAAGAAAGTGCTTTTTAGTCCCCAAAAGAATAACAGTATGTTCATAAAAGGCAAGAACTCTTGTAAGCTTTCTTTTTATGGCTCCCGTGTGTCTAAAATTAAAAATGAAATTTAAAAATCCAGTATGCAGTCCCTATGTAGACTTACAGTATGTCTCCACTCCACCCACCACGCCGGATTATCACATGTTACCGATTGTCATACGCCTCCTATGTACAAGAATATAACTACTATAATACTGCCTCCTATGTACAAGAATATAACTACTATAATACTGCCTCCTATGTACAAGAATATAACTACTATAATACTGCTCCTATGTACAAGAATATAACTACTATAATACTGTTCCTATGTACAAGAATATAACTACTATAATACTGCCTCCTATGTACAAGAATATAACTACTATAATACTGCCTCCTATGTACAAGAATATAACTACTATAATACTGCCTCCTATGTTCAAGAATATAACTACTATAATACTACCTCCTATGTACAAGAATATAACTACTATAATACTGCCTCCTATGTACAGAAAATAACTACTATAATACTGCCTCCTATGTACAAGAATATAACTACTATAATACTGCCTCCTATGTACAAGAATATAACTACTATAATACTGCCTCCTATGTACAAGAATATAACTACTATAATACTGCCTCCTATGTTACAAGAATATAACTACTATAATACTGCTCCTATGTACAAGAATATAACTACTATAATACTGCTCCTATGTACAAGAATATAACTACTATAATACTGCCTCCTATGTACAAGAATATAACTATATAATACTGTTCCTATGTACAAGAATATAACTACTATAATACTGCCTCCTATGTACAAGAATATAACTACTATAATACTGCCTCCTATGTACAAGAATATAACTACTATATACTGCCTCCTATGTTCAAGAATATAACTACTATAATACTACCTCCTATGTACAAGAATATATACTAATACGCCTCCTATGTACAAGAAAATAACTACTATAATACTGCCTCCTATGTACAAGATAAAATAAACTAAACTATAAATACTGCCTCCTATGTACAAGAATATAACTACTATAATACTGCCTCCTATGTACAAGAATATAACTACTATAATACTGCCTCCTATGTACAAGAATATAACTACTATAATACTGCCTCCTATGTACAAGAATATAACTACTATAATACTGCTCCTATGTACAAGAATATAACTACTATAATACTGCTCCTATGTACAAGAATGTAACTACTATAATACTGCTCCTATGTACAAGAATTAACTACTTAACCCTATTAAATAACTTAACTGCCTCTTTGTACAAGAATATAACTACTATAATACTGCCTCCTATGTACAAGAATGTAACTGCTATAATACTGCTCCTATGTACAAGAATATAACTACTATAATACTGCTCCTATGTACAAGAATATAACTACTATAATACTACTCCTATGTACAAGAATATAACTACTATAATACTACTCCTATGTACAAGAATATAACTACTATAATACTGCTCCTATGTACAAGAATATAACTACTATAATACTGCCTCCTATGTACAAGAATATAACTACTATAATACTTGCCTCCTATGTACAAGAATATAACTACTATAATACTACCTCCTATGTACAAGAATATAACTACTATAATAACTGCTCCTATGTACAAGAATATAACTACTATAATACTACTCCTATGTACAAGAATATAACTACTATAATACTACTCCTATGTACAAGAATATAACTACTATAATACTGCTCCTATGTACAAGAATATAACTACTATAATACTGCCTCCTATGTACAAGAATATAACTATCTATAATACTGCTCCTATGTACAAGAATATAACTACTATAATACTGCTCCTATGTACAAGAATATAACTTACTATAATACTACTCCTATGTACAAGAATATTAACTACTATAATACTGCTCCTATGTACAAGAATATAACTACTATAATACTGCCTCCTATGTACAAGAATATAACTACTATAATACTGCCTCCTGTGTACAAGAATATAACTACTTATAATACTGCTCCTGTGTACAAGAATATAACTACTATAATACTGCTCCTGTGTACAAGAATAACTATAATACTCCTTTACAATATAATACTTAACTGCTCCTATGTACAAGAATATAACTACTATAATACTGCCACCTATGTACAAGAATATAACTACTATAATACTGCTCCTATGTACAAGAATATAACTACTATAATACTGCCTCCTATATACAAGAATATAACTACTATAATACTGCTCCTATGTACAAGAATATAACTACTATAAACACTGCTCCTATGTAAAAGAATATAACTACTATAACACTGCTCCTATGTAAAAGAATATAACTACTATAACACTGCTCCTATGTACAAGAATATAACTACTATAATACTGCTCCTATGCACAAGAATATAACTACTATAATACTGCTCCTATGCACAAGAATATAACTACTATAATTACTGCTCCTATGTACAAGAATATAAACTACTATAATACTGCTCCTATGTACAAGAATATAACTACTATAATACTGCTCCTATGTACAAGAATATAACTACTATAATACTGCTCCTATGTACAAGAATATAACTACTATAATACTGCTCCTATGTACAAGAATATAACTACTATAATACAGCTCCTATGTACAAGAATATAACTACTATAATACTACCTCCTATGTACAAGAATATAACTACTATAATACTGCCTCCTCTGTACAAGAATATAACTACTATAATACTGCTCCTATGTACAAGAATATAACTACTATAATACTGCTCCTATGTACAAGAATATAACTACTATAATACTGCTCCTATGTACAAGAATATAACTACTATAATACTGCTCCTATGTACAAGAATATAACTACTATAATACTACTCCTATGTACATGTTGTAGACCAATATCAGGAACTTTTTGGCGCGAAGGGCGACCCACCCACGTCTTGGCCGATTGTTATCGCACTCCACCACCTCTGAGACGGCCCAGATGATGAGATGAGAAGATTGGGTCCCACGTGTACTCATATTTGGGACAACCCAAAACATAAGCAAATGAAAACCATGTGGTGATCGAAGAGGAGAGGAGCGTAATTCTGGGACTGATCCCGCATTGTGTAATCTCATCCCCTCTGCTCGTCCTGCTGTGACCATTCAACCTGTAAACAAAAGTTTATGGTCGCCTCAGGCTCGCTGCTCGCAAGGAATTTAATTTAGAAACTCACATTTCTGTTCCTCTAATTTAGCTTGAGCTCTTTGATGCCAAAGGGTAGGAAAGGAAGAGTATTTTGGGGGGCTTGGTGGGGAATGTGTGACAGCTGCCTGTCCGGAATATTGAATTCTAATCTAAGCAACTTTTTGATTGTTGTTTTTTTTTTTTGGACCTTTTCGACTATACAGTCATAATAGAGGTGACCCTCATCTTGAAGCTTCAGGACGTTGAAGTCGTTCTAACGTTTTTACTCAGGACCCCAGGTAGCTCTGCAAATCTTGTCCCTGTGCTGACGAGGTTCAAAGGGACGGAACAAATGTCGTCATAGATTGGTTAGCTGGTAGAAAAGTAATGGGCCGGAACAGTGGCCTTTTGATCTGAACATGCATGGAACTGTAACGTATGTGTTGGGTCACTGGCGGGATTTTACTACTGGGGCAGAAAGGGTTATGATCTTAGATCTTTATCTGTTTTTTCAGTTTGACAGTGCCTCCAGTTGTTCTTATCGTAAACCTTTGGCCTAATATCATGACCATATTACATGTGGGCTGTTCTAACAAAACGGGTCACTTTCTCTGTCAGGATCAGCTCACTGCTCTCCCTCTGCTGTCATCGTTCTCATGTCCTGATCAGTTACAAGAAATTCATTCCTCACTTTAATGACTATGTCATGGTCTCAATGGGCCTTGAAGGCCCAAGTGGAAAGGCCACTGTGTCCTACAAGATCAGTACAATGCTCTCCAGCTGCTGCCGTTAGTATCTGATTGACTACATCACGCTCAGCCTCCGCCCACAAGGTCAGCGCACTACTCCCCTGCTGCCATCATGAATATTATGATCTGACTGGCTAAAATTTTTTCTGCCAAGGCCAACTTAATAGCAAGTCCACTGTAACAATCGGCCTTGTAATCCCAGTTGGACTGGTCACTGGCTCTCACAAAAGCAGCACACTCTTCTCCTGCTGTTTTGATCGTAATCTAATTGGTTACAAAGTGGTCTGCCCCTGCCAACTTGTGTCAGTGCAACTTATTAAATCGGCCTTTAATCCCCAAGTGGACAGGTCACTGCCTTCCTCCAAATCAGCACACTCTTCTCCTGCTGCTGTCCTCATTATCAAGATGTTACAACCCAGCCTACTTAATAACTATTCCGTTATCATGATGGGCCTTGTAGTCGCAAGTGGGCAGGTCACTACCTTCCTCCAAATCAGCATACTCTTCTCCTGCTGCTTTCCTCATCATCATGGCCCAATTGCCTACAAGATGGTCTATCCTGGACCACTTAATAAGTACTCCATTGTCACAATGGACCTTGTAGTCACAAGTAGAATAGTCTTCGGCTCCCACAGACTCACCAGACTCCTGAAATACTCTGTAATGCTGTGAACAGTATGATAATAGGATTGGCTAGATAGTGCTTTGTCTTCTGGGGTCGTCTGGCACAAACATGTGATGGGGATAGTCCTGCGGTGCCAACAATGATGGGTGCTTTCTCATCACTTAAATTGGTTGTCTCTGGGAGATGACCCCTTTCCGTGCCCTCTTTGGTCATGTTATGCCCTCTGTGTCCCCCGCTGTTGATGTCATCAGCACTGATGGGCAGGCATTAGCGCTGCCCTATCCCTGTTAGAGGCTAGGGCAGCGCTAAAGACCTCCCATTAGTGCCGGTGATGTCACCGGACTCGCTGCTAGGCAGAAGCCTCCACCTAGCTTTACCCATGGAGAGCCCAGTACGTCACCGGATCTCTAAAGCCTGTGCCCTGCGCGATTCAGCCAGGACAAAGGAGAGCATCGGAGCATGCCTCATTTAATAGAGTTGACCCTGCTGACATGCGCTGCCCAGGAAATAAGGACGGTCCGGTTGCTTCCCGCAGCTGATTGCGGTGGGTTCCGACAGCAAGAATTCAGTGAGAATGAGTCAGAATGAAAGGCTTTGTTCAAAGTGGACATTCCCTTTAAGAATTTTTTTTTGTCCACAAGATTTTGGGTCCGTGACGCTTGACCAGAACGACGTGACTCCATCTGCTGTCCATGCAGCCCTGGATGTACAAGACTTCTCAAGATCCGGAGACATGGAAGGGGAAGCGGTTTTTCCCACCAGATGCAACGGGGGTCCTGACAGGTGGAGATTTTGAGGAGCCTCCAGTTATGTTATGCGAGAGGCTAAAACCTGGTTTATGTGGCCTGTTCACAGCTCGTAAAAATGTGTGAGATGTCGCAATGCAATCTTTTCACACGAGGCAGCAGGGACTTGGCATTGGCGCGCCGTATGATGTCATGCTCGCTTAGCAGCTATACATTAAGCTATATTAGATCATTACATTAGTTTTTCCGACAGTTTGGCCTTCTAGTCCTGGGACCCAATTTTTTTTTTTTTTTTTTATGAAGGCGAAATAGACTTTTCAAACATAACCTGACTGCCCCCTACATTAAAGAGGTGGTAAAGTTTCGAAAATGTATAGTAAATAAAAATCCTTTAAAAAAAAAATAAAAAATTATTAAAAATTTGTGAGATTTTTCTTGTCGATCCCATGATATCTCAGCGTGGAGCACAGATAATTCTCCTCACCTCAGGTTTAACGGTCTCGTGTGCTCATCGTCGACCCCTTACTAAGGGTACGGCCACGCGGTCAGGCTTCCTGATGCCGCTTTGGAAGCCCAAATTAGGGGCGGATCATAAAAAGAGACAAGGTATACAGGACAGATATGAATTTTCCTCTTTTTTTTTTTTGAATTCACGCCTGGTTTTGGCTTCTATAGCTGCTTCAGTGATCCTGACCATGTGGGGGTGGGGAAATGACAACTCTTATGTGCAGATTTTTGATGTAAAAGTGGTTGTCATGTCGGAAGCCTATTCGGCCATTCAAACTCAAGCACACGGCCATGACTGAGCCTGTTTGGTGGCATGTAGACTCCCCTCACATGATGCCGTGTAGTGCCTACGTTAGGCATCGCATTCTCCTCTCCCAGTCTGTGGTGGTCCCAGCCACCACTGTCTCTTGTATCTTCTGTGGCCTGTGTTTCCTGTGTAGGCCTCTGAGCCTGTCCTATAGGGCTCACTCATCCCCATCCTCCTAAAGGGACAGAATATTCACATTCAAATCCTTCCCCAGCATATAGTTGGCTACCTCTGGGTATTTCGAGTACTTTCCCTGGTAGGAGGTTGCCTGAGCTTTAGAGTCCTAGTCTTTAGTTAAAAAGTGAAGGTTCATTATTCTGTCTGACTGCCCGTGTACTGAACCTTTACCTGACAACCGACTCCAGCCAGTTCTCTGCTACTGCCCTGACCTTAGCCTGTTTTTCTTATAGCCCGCTCTGACGCCAAATTTGTTACTTAGGAACGTTTGAACTTTGTCCTCCCAGACCTAGGCCTGACTACTTACGTGTTGCCTGACCCTTTGGTGTTTCACACTGGTGTCTCTTCTTGGGTTAGCCTCAAACTACACCAGGTCTATCCCAGGAAGGATTGTCCTGGTGTGTCCCCTGCAGCAAAGACCAGATCCCTTTATAGGGGTTAAAGAGTGAAAACCAGAAACCGCCATAATAACGAGTTATCCCAAGGCCAAACCGGTTAGTTGGTACAGTGGGTCCACACCCACTGCCTGTGCTAATGTTATGGCGATGCCATAGGCTTTGGGGCAATTTTTGTAAAATTTGTTGAAAGATCGCCATGGTTTTCCTGTGATTATGTCAAAATTGCAGCAGATGCCTCTGTAGGGCCTTAAAGTAGAACTCCCGCTAAATTTTCTCTCACCTGAAAGGTGCATGATGTAATCTGTGGTGAATGCAATCTTCTCATCAGTGTCCATATCTGTGAGCTATCCCCTCTCTTCTAATTATAGCTGGGTCATGTGACCAACTCCCTGACCTCCAACTGACCCAGGACAGGAAGTCAGTCACTGCTCTATTTATTCCTATGAGACTCAGAGTGAGGCTCCCATAGGAATACATAGAGAAATAGACTTCCTGTCCACACACAAGATGGTGTGTTATCTGGTGAGTCTGATTGCTGGTCATATGACACAGCTGAGAAGCATCAAGTTGTCAATACACCCATCCAAACTCATATAAAACCCTGATCTAGAGGTTCATCTGTGTATCGGGAACCGGTGTGAAGGTTATCTGTGGGGCTTTCTGCTCCTGGACTCCCACACATATAACCTTCTGACATGCCTAACGTTAGTAAGTTCTTCTAAGTAGTGCATTCTTGCCGTAAATTACTATGGCGGCCTGCCGTATAACGTAGTCGTTAGCGAACGCGTTTACCACATCATTTATCTGTTGTCCTTCCCTTCTACTCAGGTCCTAAATAGATCTGTAATGAGCGAGGACTCGAAGGCGCTAATTCCAAAATTACAGATCTGAAGCCAAATTGCCGGGTTGCCCGTACTTCCCCCTTCCCCAATGGAAAGTTCTCCATTGTGCAGGAGGAGGAGACGGACGTTGCTTTGCATTTCTCAGCCTAAGAGCATAGCAGAATAATTTCTCGAGATGGTTTCAGGGGATAATATTCCTCATTGAGCGGCATGGTCCAGGCCTCATGATAACAGCTGCAGGGGATTGGTTTCTCGGCTGGAATGCCTTTGGTGCGCACATATTGTTATGCGTCCTTTTAGAAGCAAAAATATTTAAGAATAGCAGGTGTGACCTCTGACCCCGCGTCTAGTGTCAGGGCTTGTTCTAATCTATAACATACAGGTTACAGTGGTGGAGACCGGGTGCTCCTCACAACATGTCAATGAGGATCACCGGAGCGAACATCCGCAATATAGTTATTATCGCCTATAGGTAGGGGTCCGGACTCTCTACGATGACACTTTTGTCCCTTTTAGCTTGTAGCTTGCAGATGTTTGAATCTCACAGCTAATGTGGATGGGCTTGAAATGAACACTGAAACTGAACTCGCGTGTAAAGTTTTGACTCCATCCAGAGCTGAATTCATAATTCTGCTTTCTGCCAATCGGTTGGAATCAATTAAAGAAGAACTCCCGCAAAAAATTTTTTTTCTCTGACCTGTTAGAAAGGTGTATGATATAATCTGTAGTGAATGTCATCTTCTCATTAGAGACTGTATTTGTGAGTTATCCCCTCTCTTCTAATTGTAGCTTGGTCATGTGACCAACTCTCTGACCTCCAACTGACCCAAGACAGGAAGCCAGTTACTGCTCTATTCATTCCTATGAGACTGAAAGTGAGGCTCCCATAGGAATGCATAGAGAATTAGACTTCCTGTCCACACATAAGATGACACATTATCTGATGAGTCTGATTTCTGGTCGCATGACACAGATAAGAAACATCAAGGAGATATAACTCACAAATACAGACACTGGTAACAAAATGATATTCACTACAGATTACTTCATGTACATTTCTAGCAGGACATGGAATAAAATTTTTTGCTGGCATTCTTTAATTAGTGCTGACGACATCCCTTCAATGAGGCCACTGTGCAACACGTGATCCCTCGGCACCTCCATGGGCAGTAGTTTGAAGGGGCTGCGGCACCCGTGTAAGAGCTTTGTTCTCTTTAGTGTTGTGTGGCGGTCATAGCTGTTTTGGCCTCATCGGCACAGGGCAGGTTTTAGCTATATTTATGAAGTTGATTCATGCCCTGGACTCCTCATTGATCTACTAGGGATACATTCACACAATGGTGAAGGCCATTCAAAACTTCAAAAAGGTCTATTTTTAATGAATGTTTTTTCACTGCCCCCTTGAATTGTATGGAGGCTGTTGATTCATGAAAACGGGCAAAATTGGACACATCCTATTTTTTTGACAGCAGGTGCTCACGGTCCATTAAAAAACGGACCTGTAAATACAACCGTAGACTGTCCTTGTTCTGAAACTGTTTTTCACTGTCCCGTGAATGTACTCTAGTTCCAGACACTGAGAAAATACCTTAGACTAGAGGTGGCCAAAACGTTTGGGAGAAGGTTGTACCAGTCAAGGATCTAACATGTTGTCAGGCAATAAGACTGCCATAGACAATAAGAACCCAAAAGTTATGTGTCATCAGCAATGTACGTGGCACATTGACCATCTGGTTCCTGATATTTGTCAAGCCTTCCATGGGACCCTTTGTTATGATGCATACAATGTTTATTGACTATTGACCTTTGTAGATGTTTGTGGAAAATTCCACCAAGAAGTCTATCATGTTGGATTTTTTTGGTTGTTGTTGGGTGTAGTCATGGGCATTCTTAGAAAGTTTTTTTTTTTTTTTTATGACATATGTGCACCATGGGGAATGCTGGAATACCAGTTGAGATGGGACTACAAACGGCTTCTGTTCACGTATCCTGATAGAGATTGATCAGCGAGGGTTTCGGTCCAGAAGGAGAACCTTCACAAACCAACCGTAATCAAAAGTCACCTAGAGAACAGCCATCTGGAATCTCAAGAATATGAAGTTGAAGGGTCAGAAATCGTAGCATCCCTCAGCCCTTTACTCTCAAAAATGTATGTGTGTTATGGATAGTGCTGAAACCGAACGATCTCTGATCACTTATCTCCATGGTATGACCTCTGTAGTCCATCATTTGGCCATTACTCTCTGCGGGAATCAGTGGGAATATCAGTGTAAGATTTCCAGCCTCTCCACCACTTGGACCCCGTCCAGCAGTCGAATATTGATGTTCTCAGCTCTCGTCCTTTACACTACAGGGACTGTGTTCTGGAAACTGTAGAAGTCCACGTTCTCTTCTCTTGTCTCTTCCACTTCTGCTATTTTCCCAGAAATAAAATGCCGTGAAAAAAAAATCCCACAACACTAAAGCTCTGATTAAATGTAAAGCAAAACAGTATTTATCTCTCGGAGGGTTTTCTTGCCGTGTCACGGGTGGTTTAGTAGATTTAGATCTCGGTTACACTCCTCTCTGAGCCCTGTAATTTTGTTTGATTGTTTAAGGGAAGTGGCGGCATCTGTATAATCTGCTTTTATTGAATGTTGTGTGTGAAGGCAAATGCAGAAACGGCTCCTGTACCGTTCCAGGCTGCGACCTGTGGCCCTATAAGGCGCTGGAACCCCAAAATCTGTGCTCGAATGGATAGACCATTATACTCTGATGATACGTTTGTGTACCTGTTGGAAGAGGCCATGATTAAAGGAGTTTTTGAGTGTTTTATACTGATGACCTATCCTCAGGAGAGGTCATCAGTATCTGATTGGTTTGAGACGGACACCTGAGACCACCACCAGTTTCTTCCTAGGCCAGTGATGACGTTCATCAGTCACATGGTCAGGGATGTCCAGCCTGCGGCTCTCCAGCTGTTGTAAAACTACAATTCCCACCATGCCCTGCTGTAGGCTGATAGCTGTAGGCAGTCTTTGCATGCTGGGAGTTGTAATTTTGCAAGAGCTGGAGAGACGTAGGTTGGCCATCCCTGACCAGTCCAACTCAAGTGATTGCAATACCAAGTACAGCCACTATACAATGGACGGCACTGTGCTTGGTAATCTGTGAGGAATCTATGGCAACTAACTCAAACAGCTGATCGGCAGGGGCGCCAGGAGCCAGACCACCAGTGATGAGATACTGATGACCTATACTGAGGATAAGTCATAAGTATAAACTCTTTAATAGGAACCTGGCATGTTGACCGATCAGCAGACAGCATGTTGTAGAGCAGAAGGAGCTGAGCAGATTGATATACAGTTTGTGGGAAAAGATTATGACTTGTAATATTCCTTTAAATCCCTGATCATTTGGGGTGGTGGAGTCCAGTGGGCGGTCTGACTGAGGACTGTCAGTCATGGAGTAATCCCGCCCCCTGGACTTATAAACTCAGAAATGAAAATAATTACAGAACCTTTCCCCACCAAACTATACATCATTATGCTCAGCTCTTCCTGCTCTATATGCTGCCGCTCAGAGATGGCATAATATTCAATGTGCAGAGTTCCTCTAAAAGTTTATGGTGGGTCCAGATGTATGTTTTTTTGGGGGCCCAAAATTAGGATCTGTCCCGATAGATAGAAAACACAGTGACCTGTTTTCGTGTCCATATTGGATTTTCTGCCTGAGATCTTGTCTTGTTCAAGAAGTGGCTTTATGCAGAATTTGGTAAATCAATGATTTAGAGAATCCGATGGACATTTTCTATCCGTACGATCATTGGAAGAGCTTCTTCTACCTGACGGCAAACTCTTCTTGCCTACTAACAGCAGTCCCAAGATTTGAGGGATTTCAATCTGATCAATGGACTATTTAATCATCAGAATGGTATTGGTGTGGTTGACCTCTGATTCCTTGTGGGCCAATATGTTGGCTTTAGTTACCATTCAGCCTCCTCATGTTTTGCTGCCTGAGGTCCAATTACCGTTCAGCCTCCTCATCTTTTGCCGCCTCAGGTCCAGGAAGTGCAATGCTGGTTTTCCAGGAGTTGCTTCTTATTGGATTTCTGGACTGTTGGGTCTCCGGTTATAGGAATATGGCAGCGTACTGTGCAGTGGACCATTGGCACGTGGTTAGATCATGACCTCAATTCCTTGTGAGATGCTAGTTTGGCTTTACTTCCTGTCCAACCTCCACTTGCTGCCTGAGGTCCGGTAAATGCCGGTTTTCCAGCAGAATTGGATATCTGGACTGTTGGGTCTCCGGTTATAGGAATATGGCAATGGACCATTTACGTATTAGACCAGGATAGTTCTGATTGGATAGACTTTGTTCAGATCTTGACCTCAATTCCTTGTAGGATGCTAGATTGGCTTTACTTACTGTCCAACCACCACTTGTTTTGCCACCTGAGGTCCGATAAATCCTGGGTTTTCCAGCAGGATTGGATTTCTGGACTGTTGGGTCTCCGGTTATAGGAATATGGCAGCGTACCGTGCAGTGGACCATTTACGCATTAGACCGGGATAGTTCTGATTTGGATTGACATTGGTCAGATCTTTACCTTGATTGCTTGTTGGATGCTTGTTTGGCTTTACTTACTGTCCAACCTGAGGTCCGGTAAATTTTGGTTTTCGAGCAGGATTGGATCTCTGGACTTTTGGGTCTCCAGTTATAAGAATATGGCAGTGTCCATGCAATGGACCATTTACACGTTAGACCGGGATAGTTCTGATTGGATAGACTTTGATCAGATCTTGACCTCAATTCCTTGTGAGATGCTAGTTTGGCTTTACTTCCTGTCCAACCTCCACTTGCTGCCTGAGGTCCGGTAAATGCCGGTTTTCCAGCAGAATTGGATCTCTGGACTGTTGGGTCTCCGGTTATAGGAATATGGCAATGGACCATTTACGCATTAGACCGGGATAGTTCTGATTGGATAGACTTTGTTCAGATCTTGACCTCAATTCCTTGTAGGATGCTAGATTGGCCTTACTTACTCTCCAACCACCACTTGTTTTGCCACCTGAGGTCCGATAAATCCTGGGTTTTCCAGCAGGATTGGATTTCTGGACTGTTGGGTCTCCGGTTATAGGAATATGGCAGCGTACCGTGCAGTGGACCTTTTACACATTAGACCAAGATAGTTCTGATTCGAATTGACATTGGTCAGATCTTGACCTCAATTCCTTGTGGGATTCTAGATTGGCTTTACTTCCTGTCCAGCCTCCACTCGTTTTGCCGCCTGAGGTCCGGTAAATGCTGGTTTTCCAGCCGGATTGGATTTCTGGACTATTGGGTGCCAGATTAAAGAAATATGCTGGGCTGAGCTTGTCATTTTTTTTTTTTTTTTTAGTGATTTTTTTTTTTCTTTAACCTAGGACTGCAGATAATATTTTTAGATTAGTCTGACTTGTCTGGAGGCATTTGATGACGATGTGACTGCTCCGTGCTGTCGGACGAGCCGTCCCGCTGGGGTTGCAGAACTAATGGCATAATCTGCAGACGAGTAGCCATTTGGATCTTCTACAAAGTGTTTAGGTTTGGAAACTTAAATGATTAGGAGAAACGAGATCCTCCAGTTCCACCTAAAGCTGTTTAACATCTGTTGGCAAATTCCCTGAAATCTTCAAAGGGGTTTGTGCTCTCTGCGGGGTTATTCCGTATGGTTATGAATCTCATATGTGCTGTCTGTTTTATTACCTGTGTAACGAGTGGCCGCCATTGATGCGGTGCCCATGCAGATTACCGGCGTGGCACGTGAGGGCACACTTCCAGGTTCTCCCGTGCTTTAGTAGCGTGATGTTTTGTTTGCATTGAAGTCCCAGGGAAAGGAAGGGGGGGGGGGGTCACATAATTACCCAATGTCTTTCCCGGGCTGCGACCTTCCATTTGTTGCTGGGAACACAACAGGTTTGTGACATGGAAGGCAGCTGGGATTTATTGGTGACTGGTGCCGTGAAGCACAAATGGCAAAGACATTTGCAGAAACTTTCCACGGTATTGGATGACTTTAACAAGCTGCGTAATGTCTATTGGCGGCAAATGCCTGTTTAACCCTCTGTGTTATCTTCCCTTTGAATGCTGTAAATTGGCGGGAGGGTCACATCATGCTGATTTCAAGATCCATTTTGAGGGCATTATCTTTTACATATGGTAGAGGCTCCCTCGTGGAATGGGAAAGAAGGAGTGCATGGGTCTCATAGACTTCAGCGGAGAGGGCACACCCATGCTATATGTGTCTGGGATATGGAATCATGATGGGCCTGGTTTAAGGGTGGGACCGGGGCTCCATCAACTTTAAAGGGTTTGTCCAGGATTAGAAAAACATAGCTGCTTTCTTCCAAAAACAGCACCACACCTGTCCGTAGGTCGTGTGTGGTGTTACGCCTCAGCCCCATTCACTTCAGTGGCCAGGTGTGGCCATGGGCGGATTGGCTTTACAGTTTGGCCCCCAGGTGGCCAGACCATGAATATAATTACAATTTTTTTTTATTTGTAATGACTAATTGCAGTATTACTGTGTATTTTCCAGATTTTATGTTTATATTAATTTATTTTTGTCTTTTCTTCACAGGACCGCGAAACCATTCCAGCTTCCCAAAAGGTAAAAGTTCATGTTCATTCGATTTTTTATGGTGACATTCGTTCTGTGCTTTCCAATCAGTCAAACATTTAGTTGTCACAACCCCACCCAGAATATGAATTTCCCTTCCACTATTTGTTCCCCGCCCCCCTCTAAATCTGTTTAGTAACACACAATGGTGGACTCTTGTCCTGACCCCCATCTTCCCTTCCAATTGACACCAGTTCTCTTAAAGGGGTTGTCGCCTTTGTGATATATATCTCCTATCCACAGCATATGGGCCTAATTGTCCAATTGATGGGGGTCTGACTGCTGTTTGAATGGAGCGGCAGTGATTTTCTCGCCACTTGGGGCGGCGGTGCACGCGGACGGCATAGATTCTCAGTCTGTTTCAGTAACACAGATCCCGGCACTCGCTCTTCTCTTCTTCATTCACCAATATACTTCATTCGGTATCCACTCATGGGGCGTGTTTCGGGCCATCCTGAGCCTGGTTGAGAGATTCCACATGGGCCGAAATGTGTCCTAACAATCATACTTTATTCAGTATTCATTGACCGTTATGATGGGACTCGTTTCGGCCCGTGTTCATCCTCTCAGCCAGGCTTTAGCATAGCCTGAAACGCGTCCGGGTGTCGCTAAACGTATCGTGGACCTACACCATTTTATTGCTGCAGCGCCTCTGCAGCTCTTGGCCCTCCATAGTGCAGATGCTGCAGCACCTCTTGTCTATAGCTGCTTGGTCCCACATAGAGCAGATACTACAGCGGGGAGACGCCCATCCTTTTCACCGTCTGTCGGTTGTGCTTGATTTTTCGGCATTTTTTTCCAACCTGCGGTTCTCCAGCTTTTGGAAAACTCCATCCTCACAGCTGGTGGGAGCGCTGGTCTGCGGCGTTCCCCTTGCGATGCCTTCCACTCCATCACCTAAAGATATTTTCTTATGCGAGAGTCAGGCTAATATTGACTTAGAGCCATTCAGGGCTATGTTTTTCCTGCCGCTGATCTGTGACTAACATAACCAGCGCAGCCTGTAAATGTCAGCGGAGAGTCTCCCACATGAGCGGGCGTCACAGCTGAGCGTTTTATGTGGGAACTGGTAACGTCCCGCCGGAATTCACACTTGGTCGTGTCATTACACCGCTCAGTCGTAATGTTATTTCAGCATTTGTCATCCTTTTTCCAGGATGGGTCTGACTTATCGCGTCAAGTAGTCACTTGAGGTAGAATTTTTTCAGGCTAAAAAGACTCTGGCGCCAGGCTATAATTATCGTGAAATCTTTTGGGGTCTGCAGTGGTATTGTCAGGTCTAGAAGTGCAGTATTCAAACCTCTGGTTTTATGTAAATTCAGCCCTACATCTTTCTTGCTGTCAACATTGTCACCAATGTTTTTGCTGGATCCGGCAGGGTTCAGCAAAAACTCTTCCGTTACTGATAATACAACAGTCTGCGTCCGTTATTAACGGGTCCGGTTGTATTATCTTTAACATTGGCTAGACGAATCCGTCATGAACTCCATTGAAAGTCAATGGGGGACGGTTCCGTTTTCTATCGTGTCAGATTGTGTCAGAGAAAACGGATCCGTCCCATTGACTTGCATTGTGGCTCATGACGGATCCGTCTTGCTCCGCATCCCAGGACGGAAAGAAAACCGCAGCATGCTGCTCTCCGGTATGAGAACGTAACGAGTTTTGGAGGACTCCGTTCTGTTCAGTTACGTTTTATCCCCTTGGACAATGAAGAGGAACAAAACGTAAGCTTTTTGGCCCTAAGTCGGAAACTCAATACCGGAAAATAGAAACGCTAGTGTGAAAGTAGCTTTTCTCAGCCTTTCCATGCCAAGTACCTTCTAGTAACAAAAAGTTCCAACCGAGTATCCTCAAGGAAGTCAGGTATACATTTTCACGCCTCCATTGGGGATTTCTTCCGATTGATGGGAAGAAGAGCACAGCACAATGCTTTTGGTACAAAATGACTGATACCAAAGTAGAAACCTGATGGACCTCATTATAAGGCCTCCTGGCTATGACCACATTTTGGGTCTGCATCCGATCCACATTTTTTGCTGGTCGTACAGGAATCCATTTATTTCTATGGGTCTGCAAAGAATTATGGACAGCAGAACATGTCCTATTCTTCTCTATTTTGTGAACAAGAATTGACATTTCTATAAGGAAATTGCGGCATGCACATGGCCGGTGTCCGTATTTTGTGGATCTGTGGTTTGCGGACCACAAAACTGATATGGACTAAGTTATTGGGACCTGTCTGTGTCTGTTGTGTGACAGGTCCGACACTTAGTGATGGCTTCTATACAGAATTTATTTTCTGTATGTCCCATCCATTTATATAGGACACACCGTAGGTTAGTGATGGTTAACTTCCGGCACCCCAGCTGTGGTGACTCCCACAGCTGACTACGACTCCCAGCATGCTCCATTCATTTCTATGGATTTATGAGAACAGCCAAGCAAGTGTAGATCTTGGGAGCTGGAGTTTTACCACAGCTGAAGTGCCGGAGGTTAGCTGTCACAGCCCGAGATGATGGCATTTGAATCTCAATTAGTACATACTGTATGACCCTTTCACTAGACTTCAGAATGGATACAGACCACACACCAGACCTCCTCCATAGTGATATAGACCCCCGGTATATAGCCACGGGGTAAGATTCCTTTAATGCAGATCCTAACTCTGTATACAGGCCCCAGACCTCCACTGTATGTACTCCTATATATACAGACCCCAGATCATCCCCCTTGTGGAGGATAGTCCCCTCATGGTACCCATGGTCTTGGTGAGAGAGGATCCCTCCAGCAGCACCTTTCCGTACTGCCTGTCCCTTTGAAGCCCATCAGTTTTGCCCCATAATCCTTCCCTGCTCTCTAGTAGTAAGAGGGTCCTGACTTTATCTCCCTCAGACCCAACACCTCCACAGCAGATCCCATCTTACCCCTTTCTCTGTCCAACCGTACCATCCACTCTTCACAGGTTCCTTCCCCTCACTCCACCCCTAGCATCTGGTAGGCCACCACCAGCCAGGGAAACCTGGCATTGCTTCCTCTACTCTCCTTCCATTATGGTGGCTGGGCTCTCCTCCTCTCATTCCTTGACACTGTGCATACCCCATGAGGCTGCGGACTAAACCCGGGAAGACTAGCCATGTATACGTATGTAAACCAGAGCGTTGTCATTCTGTAGAAAGGTACGGAGCTGAAGCATTAAACTTAACATTTATATACTGCTTGCGATCTCTAAACTGGACAGCACCTTTTAATAGAGGGGGTCCTCCATTCAGGACGGTCATCAGTCGCTACAACGAGAGTCTCTTTCTGGAGGACCCATTGTGTCCTTACATTTCTCAGAAAGACCATTAATTTCCATGGACACCATGTAATGCAATATTTGCCCTGTGGTGGCGCTGCGGGGAAATTGAGCACTGAATACCGATCCCACATAGATTACAGATAATTGTAGGGATTACAAACGCAACCTGTGTTCAATGCCAATCATTTTGTGGAGATGTTTAAAAAGTACACAACCTTCACCATTGATGAGGTTCTCCATGTCGGTATAAGTAAAGTTTAATGACCCTTCATTTTAATGCTTCCGGCGTTGCCTAAGCAAACGGACCACCCTTGTCTCCCACTGCCAACGTGGTCCTGAAATTAGTGTATCCGTCAAAAATAGAGGGATATTATAGACGCCCTTCATTCAGAAGAGAGAGGTGCGGTCACTTCTTGCAGATTTGGCCAGTTTTTCGTCACGCTTTTGGGCGGCTCTTGCTCCATTTTATTTATAGACCTGAATTGATGTCACTTCCTGATGGAAATTGTTCTGTTTGTAGAGAAGAAAGCGATTACAAGCCGTGACTGCCGGGTCTGTTCTCCGAGCGCAGTGTGTGGGATCCAGTCGGGAAACTTGTGGCCTATATATAACAAAGGCCTCTGTGTAGAGTAGACTGAGATCCACAGACTCAAGAGCTTTTCAAAGTTTGTAGGATTGAGAAAGGTTCTCAAACTTTAAAGCACAATGAAAAAGCATTAAAGTGTAACTGTCATATTTTATTTGCTAGTTTTTTAAAGCCAGGCATGTATACCTGAGTTAGTCTGTCAATTATTGTCAAAAGATCTGTAATTACCTTATAATAACAACTTTCGTTAATGTCCCCTGTCCCTTTCCATTGGTCCCTTAAAAGACCGTTGCTAGGGCTTGTCTGTCTCCGGCTAATCATAAACAGAAGACAGAGGGGCGGTCCTTCAGACTGCATGGCTGCATTAGGCTTCAGAGTGAGGAGGCGTGTCTCTCAGTTATCCAATCTGATTGGCTGGTAGGACGATGCTGGCTACAGCAAGTGTGTGTGAAGTGAAGGAAGGCCGTTTTGGCCTCAGAGAACTGGCAGAGGAGCCATCTTGAGAAGATCCTCATATTGTAGAGGTTAAAACAGCCGTAACTAAGGGAAAAACTCAAGGAAAACGGTGGTATGTGAAGAAACTAAAGATTGCTTTATGCATAATGCTGCACTAACAGAAACATAGGCTAAAATCGAATTTTTGATGAAAACATGACAGTTACACTTTAAAGAGGGTCGACAGTGGAGGAGGATTTGTTCTACTCAACTCGGGAGAGCCACAGTTAACGGGGAACTAAACTTTTTTCGAAAAGTAAAGGGCAGGAGCATTGGAGCACTCCAGCTCTTAGGCTTTCATCAGCTCTGCTCAGTTTTTAGAGCGTGTGGAATATGGATCTTATATACTTTCTATGGATCTGTACTCCACACATTCGAAAAGACAAGTAGAGCCAATGAAAGTCGAAGGGGAAGTGCTCCATCTTGCTGGTATCGCGCCGTCTACCCGGCCGCCCTCTGTTTTCGCAGCCACCCTCTGCCTCAGCGCTCCATGTCCAATAGATTTATGTCCTATAGAATTATGTTGTATCAATCCGTTCACCCTTCCACCCATGTCGGAGAACCCATACTGCGGCATAAGCCATGTCTGCGCTCCATCTCCAGTCGCTGCTTACCGATTCGTCTATATTTGGGTCTCGCACTGTGAACGGTTTGATCTGTACTTTGGCTGCTCCATCCTCACATTTCAATCATCTGGAATTTGTAGCTTTCACCTCTGTCTACTTAATAAATGTCTGTATTAGAGCGGCGCAGCGTACACTCAATCCCTTGGATGAGATCACCGCCGACGAGCCGTTGCCAAGTTATTGCACAGCCCTGAGCTTGTGCTGTTTTCCAAAACTGGGCTGACATAAGACGGGGGTCATTTCAGCATTCGGGAAAAACCCATCATATGCACCTCTTACACTTATTTCTCAGGCGCTACATATTAAGGGGCTTTCTGGGACCCACAAACCCCCCTTAATTACACATAACTTGCCTCTCTAGGAGAAAGTTTGTAATATACTTGCCGTTCTGAAGTTTGCGTGGATCGGCCTCCCGGGAACCCAGTCATGTGACACTCCCCTTCTGAAAATCCATCTTGCACGACGTTGCGTCGTTACAAGGTTTCCTGTCTAGACTATGGACAGGGCGTCATTTCCACTGTGGGCGGGGCCAGAACCATTCCTGTCCCTTGCGCATGCGCAGATGAGGCGGATCCTGTTTATTGGAATGGCGCAGCCCTGATTTTAGGGGAAGCTCTATAGAGTCGCTCGTTACATGGCAGCCTTTAGAATAAAATAGTGACCATGTAATATGTGGTTATACTGAACCCACCAGAGTTGGGACCACTTTCCAGTGACTAAAAGAGGGCAGTGGTGAGTGGCTGCCTACCCGATGACGTCCATATACCCTAATATGTCATAGACTGGGGGTTCTCAGGTGGGACGCCTTGAATGTTAAATTTTTAGTTGACCGAATAGACTTACCATTTGATGACTTCATCCATTCTCTTCTAGTTATGCAGCTTTAATAGCAGACTGGCCCGTGGTGGTTCTCGGGATGTGCACCGTGCTGATCGTCGTCTGTGCCCTGATTGGCATCCTCGTGCCTGATCTCCCAGACTTTTCTGATCCGCTCCTGGTACGTATGTCTGTACACATTGCCACCTAATGTTCTATCTGGGCAGTAGATGATAACTTTATATCGCCTGTGTTTCTGATGTCTAAAAAAAAAAAAATATCCAATCCTGATTTTACTTAGCAAAAACGGTAGCTTATGTCATATAGAACAGGGATGGCCAACCTGCGGCCCTCCAGCTGTTGCAAAACTACAACTCCCAGCATGCCATGACAGCCTACAGCTAACAGCCTACAGCAGGGCATGGTGGGAGTTGTAGTTTTTACAACAGCTGGAGGGCCGCAGCTTGAGCATCCCTGATGTAGAACAATATGCCAGGATGAGCCCCTGGGCCCCGATGCAATAATCTGTAATAGGGCCCCTCACCTATCATGTGCTACTGTATTTATAAGAGCTCATACACACGACCGTATTTTCGCTCCGCATCCGATCCAAATTTTTAGATTAGATGCGGAGTCAGACCCATTCATTTCAATTTGGCTGCTGTCCGCATCTATATGTCTGTTCCGAAGCCTCGCAAAAAAGATAGAACCTGGCCTATTCTGGTCCTCCTTGCGGACAACGATAGGACTTTTCTACAGAAGTGAAACTAAAAATAGCGCCATGCACTCGCGGACCGCAAAACCCATATAGTCGTGTGTATGAGGCTAGTTACTGGTGTCGTCTTATGTGGGAGTGGGGCCCAAGTGCCTGTGCGACTGCTTCCTCTTCACCCCTCTATGGCTACACCACTGATCATAGGTGAAATTTGTTTGCTTTGTCTGGTCAAAAAAAATGAATCTAGAAATTATAAATAAAAAATGAATTTGGCCAAATCTTAGATTTCACACATCTGTTTTGTTTTTTGTTTTTTCAGAAAAATGTGTGTAGCAAAAAATATCACAATATTTCTGGAATTTTGTTATTTTCTAGTAACAAAAGGTTGGGATATACAAGGCTGGAAAAACATGGCTGCTGCCTTCCAAAAACAGCGCCACCCCTGGCCATGGTTTGTGTGTACGATTACATGACGCTGAGCTGCAATACAATACACAAACCATGGACAAGGGTTGCACTGATTCTAGAAGACAGAAGCCATGTTTTCCTAACCATGTACTTCCCCTTTAAGGTCCATTTACGTGTAGAAATTTTTTAAACTTCTGACGAGCATGTTTGGTTTTTTTTTACCATGCAAGTCTATGGGAATTATGGAAGCAGCCAAGCACGCTTGTTCATGGGACCCTTGTTCTCCCGATAGATGGGTATATTTGGCAAAACTTTAAAGAAGAACTCCTGCAAAAAATTTTATTCTCTGTCCTGCTAGAAATGTACATGATGTAATCTGTAGTGAATGTCATTTTCTTACCAGTGTCTGTATTTGTGAGTTATATCTCCCTGATGCTTCTCATCTGTGTCATGTGACCAGCAATCAGACGTCTATTTCTCTATGCATTCGTATGGGAGCCTCACTCTGAGTCTCGTAGGAATGAAAAGAGAAGTGACTGGCTTCCTGTCCTGGGTCTGTTGGAGGTTAGGGAGTTGGTCACATGACCCAGATACAATAAGAAGAGAGGGGATAGCTCACAAATACAATCTCTGATAAGAAGATTACATTCACTACAGATTATATCATGCACCTTTCTAACAGGTCAGAGAAAAATGTTTACTTTAAATAATTGCCTCTACCACATCAGTGGCACAACATGACATTGTGTTGGTCGCCCTGGAGGTGACTTTTTCCCATCCTCCAGTCACATTGTGGAGTGGTGATTTTACACAGTCAGATTCTTGGCCAGAACAAGCAACGATCAAGCCAGTTGATTGGTGCTTGTCTGAAAGGCTTTTACATAGGCCAATGGAAAGTGCACAGGGACCAGCAATCATTACTAGGCTTGTTGGTTCCTCCTCCATAATTTTACTCTTTGTCAGTAGCACATCCTCTGTTTACATGCAGAGCTCATCCTCTGTTTACATGCAGAGCTCATCCTCTGTTTACATGCAGAGCTCATCCTCTGTTTACATGCAGAGCTCATCCTCTGTTTACATGCAGAGCTCATCCTCTGTTTACATGCAGAGCTCATCCTCTGTTTACATGCAGAGCTCATCCTCTGTTTACATGCAGAGCTCATCCTCTGTTTACATGCAGCGCTCATCCTCTGTTTACATGCAGCGCACATCCGCTGTTTACATGCAGCGCACATCCGCTGTTTACATGCAGCGCGCATCCGCTGTTTACATGCAGCGCGCATCCTCTGTTTACATGCAGCGCGCATCCTCTGTTTACATGCAGCGCACATCCTCTGTTACATGCAGCGCACATCCTCTGTTTACATGCAGCGCACATCCTCTGTTTACATGCAGCGCACATCCTCTGTTTACATGCAGAGCTCATCCTCTGTTTACATGCAGAGCTCATCCTCTGTTTACATGCAGCGCACATCCTCTGTTTACATGCATCGCTGTTTACATGCAGCGCGCATCCTCTGTTTACATGCAGCGCGCATCCTCTGTTTACATGCAGCGCGCATCCTCTGTTTACATGCAGCGCGCATCCTCTGTTTACATGCAGCGCGCATCCTCTGTTTACATGCAGCGCGCATCCGCTGTTTACATGCAGCGCGCATCCGCTGTTTACATGCAGCGCACATCCTCTGTTTACATGCAGCGCACATCCTCTGTTTACATGCAGCGCACATCCTCTGTTTACATGCAGCGCACATCCTCTGTTTACATGCAGCGCACATCCTCTGTTTACATGCAGCGCACATCCTCTGTTTACATGCAGAGATGTGCGGCCGACCAGTAAGCTCTTACAGGTTTGCATTATCGACCCAGTCAGTATTTCCCTGTAAGATCATGGGCCAGTTATTAGGGGTGATTGTTCCCGAAAACTGACCCGATGATTGGCTTGTGTAAAATGACAGCCGAGAGAGAGCAGAAGAATTGAGGAGACCCCAATTGGATATAGTCTCGTTGACACTCTTGCCTGTAGCAATCCTAGACTGGCCTAAAGGTGGCCATACACATTAAGACAAACGTCGGCGGTGGTGTCCTAACTTTCCCACAACAGCAGATTTCAGAGGGAAGGAAAGATCGTCCATGTTTGTGTTCAGCATGTTCAATCGTTTATTCCATTCTACTTATTGAGAACGCATGCAACTTCATCTTGCATGGGGTAAGAAGAAATGGCAGCCAACCGAACAAGCATTAAGCCGACAGCTTTGTAAGACGGATGGCTCCTATGAATTGGCCAGAAACATTTGGTGAAAGTGACCAATTAGCTCAAAATATATTGAAAGAATAATCATTCCAGATGCAGACAACCTACAGAAATCAGATTCTTGGGCTGTTCTTTGGTGATGAGCAGATGTTTTCGAACTTGTTGGTTAGACTTCTCAGTGTAGTTCTTGTGGGTGGATTTTAGGTTGACTTCAGATGGTGGTGAAATCTTCTATGCCCTTGGGGTGTCGACTAAATGAGTAGATGTCTTCAACTCAGCATGATAAGCATTTCAGATGATGAGCAGTTGTAGCCCCAGGCATTTATGGGTAACACTGAGCACTTAATCTCCAGCCTGGAGTCATCAGTTGTCACCCACCTGTTAGGAGTCCATAACCCCTGACCTTTGTGCTCTGACCTCTTTCTGTGCATTAGCTTGTTTGTGATTCCTTTGTTGTCATCAGTGACATTTCTTTTATCTTCCAGGGGTTTGAGCCTAGGGGGACTGCCATTGGCCAAAGACTAGTGACCTGGAACAACATGGTGGAGAACACGGGATACAAGGCAACGCTGGCCAACTATCCGTTCAAATATGCAGATGAGCAAGCAAAAAAATAGTTAAGTCGTTTTTATTTATCATGTTTTTCCCGTTTGTTATATTTTTATGAACCTTCCATATTTGGCATTGGATGGTTTTAATATGCCGAAGCAATTTTACATCACACAAGCCTTTCCTACGTAGGAGTTTTGCCTGAGAGTCTTGATATTAAAGAACTCCCGCAAAAAAATTAATTCCATGTCCTGCTAGAAATGTACATGATGTAATCTGTAGTGAATGTCATTTTCTTACCAGTGTCTGTATTTGTGAGTTATATCTCCCTGATGCTTCTCATCTGTGTCATGTGACTAGCAATCAGACTCACCAACTGACACAGCATCTTATGTGTGGACAGGAAGTCTAATTCTCTATGCATTTCTATGGGAGCCTCACTTTCAGTCTCATAGGAATGGATAGAGAAGTAATTGGCTTCCTGTCCTGGGTCAGTTGGAGGTCAGAGAGTTGGTCACATGACCCAGCTACAATAAGAAGAGAGGGGATAACTCATAAATACAGTCTCTGATAAGAAGATTGTATTCACTACAGATTACATCATACACCTTTCTAAGAGGTGAGAGAATAAAATTTATTTGCAGGAGTTCTACTTTAAGGTGGCCCTGATCACATACTGCCTGGTCTACCAGCAGAGTCTCTGGCCAACATTGATATTGTCATGCAGGCCATACACATTAGATATGTTGATCAAAAACCATGGAACTAGCCAACCATCTAATATTTATGGGAGTATCCCAACTCTCCCCTGATGGCAAATGTTGAGGGAGATCAAGTTGGATCTCAGCTACTTAATTTTTTTTGTTCTTGGGAGGATAGACCACTGCCAGAGGGCAGCTTCCTCCTACTTGACTCCTGAGATTTCTTTGGCATGAGATACAAAGTCAATTCATAATGATAATTTCCCCCTTTGTAGTCCACGTACATCCATATCAATGATTTTTCCAGTGCCTTTTCATTCATGCTGAGTCTTGCAATAAGAGACGCTTGTGAGTATCAGCAGGGGGGCAGCTTCTCAAAACAAGGAGAACACTGCCCAAGGGCAAACAAAAGCTTCTTGCCAAAACTGAGAACAAAGACATCAACCGCTCCCATCTCCAGGGTATACAAGAGTTTACAAATACATGAACATTTCCAAAAAGTCTCCTACCCGCCCCTATCACTGGTACCGGTTTGGAAACGGCCGACATTTTTTAACTTTCCTTCCTGATTCAAGTTTTTGGTCCCAGTGGGCAATTTCTCTTTGAAAACTATAGAAGTGATGGAGATGCATTATTATATTATAATATATATATATATATATATATATATATATATATATATATATATATCATATCTCCTTCTGGCCATATGGGCTAAAATTAAGGTTAATGGTTTAGTTTGATAATTTTTCTGATACATGTATTTATTGTATTGTCTTCTGTTACAGCCAACAGGCCGACCGATGGTCAGAAGATCACTACGAAAGGGAGAAAAGACAGGTAGACTGGGACTTCCATAAGGATAGCTTTTTCTGTGAGGTGCCAAGTAAGTCTGTCTTCCATTTTTGGATCTCTTAAAGAAGAACTCCCGCAAAATTTTTTATTCCATGTCCTGCTAGAAATGTACATGATGTAATCTGTAGTAAATGTCATTTTCTTACCAGTGTCTGCATTTTTGACTTATATCATCCAGAAGTTTCTTGTCAGTGTCATGCGACTAGAAATTAGACCCACCAACTCACACAGAGACTTGTGTGTGGACAGGAAGTCTAATTTTCTATGCATTCCTATGGGAGCCTCACTTTCAGTCTCATAGGAATGAATAGAGCAGTCACTGGCTTCCTGTCCTGGGTCAGTTGGAGGTCAGGGAGTTGGTCACATGACCCAGCTACAATAAGAAGAGAGTGGAAACTCTCAATTACATCCTGAACTCTCTGGTCATGACTTCCGAGGGCATTGTTTCGATGATCCATGTAGGAAATGCTATGTCAAGTGTGTAGGGTTCTCTAGATAAAGACTTAACTTTCAATTCTGGGAATGATTGGTAGAAATTCTGCAAAAAAAAAAAGGGGGTCAGTCAGCACATCCAATGTACAGGTGCACGCTGCCATGGCTAGAAACACTAAGGAAAAAAACACAATGCAGCAGCACTCTGCAAACACAAATAACGTACAATATTGCCATAGTCATAGAAAAACTTTCTGGTGCTAGTGCTACACTTATTTTGCAAAATTGAGATTCTTGGCAAATACATTTTGTACAAAATTATTTGGGCCCGTCTGCCAGACGTCAAGGCGATCTCTTTAAGACGGGAACCTAACACTAATTCCTACCTGTTGTGTACCTTAATGGGCACCATTAAATTCAGGGAGTGTTGGTTCCACATGCATGCTGGGTCCACTCTGCCTTTGCCATTTTTGGTGCCTTAAAAGCCTTCATTAAATCCAGGGATGCAGGTACCAACATGCATGCTGAGCCCACTCACTTCCCCTGGGGAATTAGTGTTAGATTCCCGTCCTAAAGAGATCGCCTTGACGTCTGGCAGACGGGCCCAAATAATTTTGTGCAAAATGTATTTGCCAAGAATCTCAGTTTTGCAAAATAAGTGTAGCACTAGCACCAGAAAGTGTTTCTATGACTATGGCAATATTGTACATTATTTGTGTTTGCATAGAGCTGCTTCATTGTGTTTTTTTTCCTCGGTAGATATTCTGCTCATCTATAATTGGCATGGCTCATGGCGATGCTCTCTAATGGAGATAAGACCAATGTGTGTTGGCCCAGTATTGTCAATTTGGACCACTTCTGAAAATAAAAATCAGTTACTGGT
The DNA here is from genome assembly GCA_900303285.1 of Rhinella marina. Taxonomy (NCBI): domain Eukaryota; kingdom Metazoa; phylum Chordata; class Amphibia; order Anura; family Bufonidae; genus Rhinella; species Rhinella marina. Next base: position 43,987 of record ONZH01002813.1, read on the forward strand.
GACTCAGGATGGGAGAACGTTTTCCAGGTAAAATGTTCCATCATGGTGTAAAAGTTGCTCATCATTAGTCTCTGTGGGAAGGGAATGGTTCCGTTCCAGGCTGGCCACTTGATGAGGTTTAGAAAACGGTGGTGGGTGACTGTGGAGCAGTTTTTGTTTATTTAACCCAGAGTTAGGCTACTTTGACAATTGGACTGGTCAGCATTCCATTAGTATCCCACAGCACAGGATCTAGATGATTCCGGTAGGCTGGAACAGCCTGCCAGAATTCCCTAGATCTGGTGATGCTGGATCCCCTATTAAATGGGTTGTCCGGTTTCAGAGCTGAACCTGGACATACCCTTAATTTCACCCAGGCAGCCCGCCTGATGTTGGCATCGGAGCATCCTATGCTCCGTTGCCCTCCTTTACCCTGCGCTAATTAGCGCAGGGCAAAGGCATTTTGCTGGTTCCGATGACGAACCGGGGTCTGCCAGGCGGAGGCTTCCGCCCAGCAGTGAACCCGGTGACGTCACCGGCGCTGATGGGCCAGCAAAATGGCTAGGGCAGCGCTAAAGCCAGCCCATTACAGCCGGTGACGTCACCGAACACACTGCCGGGCAGAAGCTTCCGCCAGGCAGTGTGTATTTGTCAACAAAAGCGCCCTTGCCCTGCGCGATCCAGAGCAGGGCAAGGGAGCGCATCTGAGCAGGACATGCTCCGATGCTAACATCGGGCGGGCTGCCTGGGTGAAATTAAGGGTATGTCCGGGTTCAGCTCTGAACCCGGACAACCCCTTTAAGTATAAGAGAATGGAGATCCGGCTGTATTCCGGCAAAAATTCCGGGAATCGTCTGGATATAAACCACAGCATGCCTGATCAGGCGTACCACAGATGTCTAAGTAGCCTTAAAGTGGCAATAATCTGTTACCAGGTGGCGCTGCATTTTATGTAAGCAGCACCATCTGTTGTAAGAAGGCTGTTAAGGCTGTATTACGATGCAAAATTCTATAAATATAACATTTTCACCTATTTATTTTTCAATTTTTTTTTTTTAATTTTTTTTTTCCAGATGACCACTATTCCCGAATTGTTTTTACCTCTGTGAATGGACAGAGTCTGTGGAATTTGCAAGCCATCAAGTCCATGTGCAATATAGACAATACAAGGGTAAGTCCAGAAAATGTCAAATATTTGAGGCATTCCTGAAATTCTCTAAATGAAGTTTCGGGATTCTGAAACAAACACCCCATCTCCTAGTTATAGTGTTTTTCTTTCAGTGGGTATCCAGGGGGTGGGGTGGGATATTTGGATAAGCCTCTTGCTAGGACATCACATTCAGAATACCACAGGCAAAAAAAATCCTTCTGAGCTGAGCTATTTGTATGGGGCAACATGGATAATGTTTGAGAGTCAACAGTGGGGGGTAGGGGTGGTGTCGGCTTCCTTTACAAATCCTCCTGTATGTCTCCGGGGTAGGAATGGAGCTGAGTGACAAACGCGTCATTCCCACCGTGATTTGGGGGAATCCCATTAAATTGCTGAAATCCTGAAAATTCACACTAGGATGCTGCATTCCTCAGTGATTCCCTAGGGCAAAACTGGGGGCTGGGGAAGAGTCACTTATGATACAAATGAATAAAATTTTGGCAAAAAAAAAAAAAGTTTAAAATAATTTTTTAACCCATAAGATTACAGTTGTTTCTGGTGTCAGGATAGGTCATCTATATCAGTGATTTTCAACCAGTGTGCCTCCAGCTGTTGCAAAACTACAACTCCCACCATGCCCTTCTGTAGGCTGATAGCTGTAGGCTGCCTGGGCATGATGGGAGTTGTAGTTTTGCAACAGCTGGAGGCACACTGGTTGAAAATCACTGATCTATATCATATCCGCAGGGGGTGAACTGTTTCAGGAAGCTGTCGCGCTCTGGTGAGTACAGCACCGTCCATTGGATAGTGGCCGTGCTTGGTATTGCAGCTCAGCTCCCTAGGTCATGTGACCAATGAACGTGATGTCACTGGCCTAGGAAGAGGCCGCAGTGCTCACCGGTGCCCCGCAGCCTCTTCAAACAGCTGATCGGCAGGGCTGCCGGGAGTCAGACCCCCACCGATCAGATACTGAGGACCTATCCTGAGGACAGGCTATCATTATCAAAGTCTTGGACAACCCCTCTGAGACGTCTCAGAACCTTAATGATAATCTGGAGTGTGTGATAATCCAGAACCTTTCTAGTTCCATGTGTGCTAGATAAAAGGAGAACCTGTTCAGGGTTAAATTTTAAGAAAAATAAAATATAGATAAAACAGCCTCATTGACCCAACATGCATGCATTCTGAATGGGGTCGAAGGGAGAAAGGCTCCGCCAGGCACCACCGGGTCTTATCTCCCTGAGAACATAGTGATCAGGCATGTTGAAATCCAACTGTCCGATCTTTCTCTCCTCAAGGGAGAGTGTTGTGTGAATGGCCAGCTTTTAGTATCTTTCTAATCCGAACTTCACTTCAGGTTCGTTTTCCTTCTAAAATACTTAAAGCGGCAGGAGTTCATCTCGAGAGGAAGAAACCGCTCAATTCCCAGGCTTGTGTTCCCGGGTAATTACGGGCGAGTGACTAATGGAATTCAGATGCAGAACATTCCTAATTTAGCTTTTCTTAATCACTGTAGGACACACAGGCAATTAGACATGAAATACCAACTGCTCAGGCCCTTTAGTTATGGTTCACGCCAAGCCGTAAAAGAGACCTCATTACCGAGAGCGCTGGAGCTGTAATCTAATTATGGAGGACGTAGAGTTAAACCCCCCGGTGTGTACAGTAACCTAACATGACGGCAGCGTCCGAGTACTGAGCAAGTAATGAGGTTTTTATGGCTGATAAGTTCTGACATCAAAAATAGTTTGTAAGGGTGTATTCACACCTTGTTCTATTGCCGTTTTCTGCTGCACTTTTTGCTAAATTGCACAAAATTTGGTGAGTTTTACTGCGACTTTATGAAATTTGGAGCAAAAAAAAAACTAATTTTGACTGCAATTTGGCTTGCAACTTTGCACCACATTGCCATGGTTCTGAAAAGTTCATCTATGTCATAGTAACATAGTTAGGTCGAAAAAAGACATCTGTCCATCCAGTTCGGCCTGTTATCCTGCAAGTTGATCCAGAGGAAGGCAAAAAACCTCTGTGAGGTAGAAGCCAATTTTCCTCACTTTAGGGGGAAAAAATTACTTCCCGACTCCAATCAGACATCAGAATAACTGCCTGGATCAATGACCCCTCTCTAGTAACTATAACCTGTAATATTATTACACTCCAGAAATACATCCAGGCCCCTCCTGATCTCTTATAGTGAACTTACCATCACCACCTCCTCAGGCAGAGAGTTCCATAGTCTCACTGCTCTTACCGTAAAGAATCCTCTTTTATGTTAGTGAACAAACCTTCTTTTCTCCAGGCGCAGAGGATGTCTGGATTTTTTTTTTTTAATCAGCAAAAATGTGCAGACGTAAACCAGCATTCAAATCCCACCCTGATCAGTGGTAGACCTCATCCACACTTTGCCAGAACCGTGGCCACTGATTACACCCTACATTGTATAGTTGTCTGACCTGCTGTGTTGGGTTTTGTTAGGGTGGACCTTGCTTTTGAAGTTTATGGCAACGGTTGAACTTATCACCATTTTTTGTTTGGGAGGAAGTCCTAAGATTTTTTTTATTTATTTTTGGCTCTACATGGTGTGAAAATTTTGTAGGGAATTGGGTCAAAACTGCATCCATAGGGCCAGTTGTTTGGACAGATTTCCATATTTTTATGGTCACTTTTGCCAGTCATGCATAGTACAGACTAGATCAATTCTGCTAAACCCACTTTTTTCAGCAGGGATGGCCGACGGGCTGATGTTTGGGAAGGGCGGCAATCGGCCATGTTATAAACGTCCCATACACCTTAAAGTGTAACTGTCATATATTTTTTTTCATTTGCTAGTTCATTAGAGCTACGCTTGTATACCCGAGTTAGTCTGTCAATTATTGTCAAAAGATCTGTAATTACCTTATAATAACAGCTTTTATTAATGTTCCCTGTTCCTTTCAAGACTGTTGCTAGGGCTCATCTAAGAAGACCGGAAGACAGAGGGGCGGTCCTTCACACTGCATGCCTGCATTAGGCTTCAGAGTGAGGAGGCGTGTCTCTCAGTAATCCAATCTGATTGGCTGGCAGGAAGCTGCTGGCTACAGCAAGTGTGTATGTGAAGTGAGGGAAGGCAGTTTTGACCTCAGAGAACTGGCAGAGGAGCCATCTTGAAAAGGTCCTCATATTGTAGAAGTTAAAACAGCTGTAACTAAGGGAAAACTCAAGGAAAACAGTGGTATGTGAAGAAACTAAAGATTGCTTTATGCAGAATTGTCCACCAGCAAATAAAATGGATTTTTTTTTTATGAAATCATGACAGTTACACTTTAAGTAGCTCCAGCAGCTCTATCTCTCTCTCAATGGCTGACTGTGTGTGTGTATTTTCAGTAAAGTAAGTGGAGAAAAAACATTGACAGATATCTCTGGTGGTTGCATCTCTCTTTGGGCATTAAAATTGATTGTGTCCACCCCAATATGATCTGTATGGGGAGAGTTAGGAGCTCTACATAAACATTAGATCAGTCAGGTGGTCCTATGGAAAATGACTATGTGTATGGAGGCCTTCAAACACGTCAGATGTTTGTTGGCCCAACCTGCTGACCATGTAAGGTTTGTGGGGGCTGACTCTTCCCCTTCCCTGATGGCAGATGTTGAGGGAGATTTTTGGACATGTTGGATTTCAGTTGCTCAATCCTTTTGTTCTCCGGCAGATAAGTTGTCATCTTATGCTTAGTTGACTGCTCTAGCGGATCAACTGGTGATCATTTACTCGTTTATTGGGTGATTGGCAGAAACATTACACTGCAGTTATCAGGAAGGAGAATTCCTGAGAACTCTCCTTTCTGATCATTGGCCCATGTAAAGGAACCTTAAGACTGAGTCTTCAAAATGTCCTTCTCATTCTTCTCTTTTTTTTCTTCCCTACAGATCAGATCCCACCAGCAGTTTTCAGACCTGTGCCAGAGGACCACCGCAGCTTCATGTTGCCCAAGCTGGACCTTAGGAAACTACATTGCCATTCTTAACAACAGATCATCATGCCATAAGATTGTAGAACGTGACGTGTCTCACACGTTGAAACTGATTCGTACCTGTGCCAAATATTACCATAATGGGACGTTGGGACCAGACTGCTGGGACATGGCGGCCAAGAGGAAGGACCAGCTGAAGTGTACAAATGTGCCTCGAAAATGTACCAAGTATAATGCTGTGTACCAGATTCTCCATTACTTGGTAGATAAAGACTTCTTCAATCCAAAGAATGTGGATTTCTCCAGTCCAGTTCTAAGGCACAGTATGCTCTTCTCCCCAACCGAAAAAGGGGAGTCGATGATGAACATTTATCTAGATAACTTTGAGAACTGGAATTGTTCTGATGGTGTAACGACCGTCACGGGAATCGAGTTTGGAATCAAACATAGCTTATTTCAAGACTATCTCTTAATGGATACTGTGTATCCGGCAATCGCCATATTAATTGTCCTCTTGGTCATGTGTATATACACAAGATCAATGTTTATCACACTGATGACCATGTTCGCCATAATTAGTTCACTGATTGTATCTTATTTCCTCTACCGTGTTGTATTTAACTTTGAGTTTTTCCCCTTCATGAACCTCACTGCACTGATCATTCTCGTCGGAATCGGGGCGGACGATGCTTTTGTCCTGTGCGACGTCTGGAACTACACAAAATTTGACAAACCTCATGCGGAGACCTCGGAGACGGTCAGCATCACCCTTCAACATGCTGCTCTTTCTATGTTTGTCACCAGCTTTACCACCGCAGCGGCCTTCTACGCCAACTACGTCAGCAATATCACCGCCATCAGATGTTTCGGAGTCTACGCTGGCACCGCCATATTGGTTAATTATCTTCTCATGGTTACGTGGCTACCTGCCGTAGTTGTCCTTCATGAACGTTACCTCCTGAACATTTTTACCTGCTTTAAAAGTCCACAACAACGACCTTATAATAACAAAAGCTGTTGGAATGTAATGTGTCAGAAGCTACAGGAGTTTCTCTTCGCGGTTTCGGAAGCATCGAGGATTTTCTTTGAGAAAGTATTGCCGTGTATTGTGATTAAATTCAGATATGTTTGGGTCTTTGCCTTTCTGGCCATAACTATTGGTGGAGCTTATATTGTATGTGTCAATCCAAAGATGAAACTCCCATCGTTAGAACTTTCGGAATTCCAAGTGTTTCGGTCTTCCCATCCATTCGAGCGATACGATGCAGAGTACAAAAAGTTGTTTATATTCGAGCGGGTCCATCATGGGGAGGAGCTCCATATGCCCATTACTATCATCTGGGGAATCTCTCCAGAAGACAATGGAGATCCCTTGAATCCAAAAAGCAAAGGCAAGCTCAAACTGGACAGTAGCTTTAATATTGCCAGCCCTGCCTCACAACAGTGGATTTTGAATTTTTGCCAAAAGTTGAAAAACCAAACGTTCTACTATCAAACGGATGAACAGGACTTCACCAGTTGTTTCATCGAGACCTTCAAACAGTGGATGGAAAATCAAGACTGTGACGAACCTTCGCTTTACCCCTGTTGCAGCCAGTCAGGATTTCCGTATAAGCAGGAAGTGTTTGAGCTCTGCATCAAAAGAGCCATCATGGAGCTGGAAAGGAGCACCGGTTACCATTTAGACAGCAAGACCCCGGGCCCGAGGTTTGACATCAATGACACCATCAGAGCTGTAGTATTACAGTTCAAAAGCGCTTACCTTTTCACCTTTGCCTATGAAAAGATGCACCACTTCTACAAGGAGGTCGACGCCTGGATTTCGAAGGAACTCCAGTCGGCTCCCGTTGGTCTTAGCAACGGATGGTTCGTCAGCAACCTTGAATTCTACGATCTCCAAGACAGCCTTTCTGATGGAACCTTGATTGCCATGGGGTTATCTGTTGCCGTAGCCTTTAGCGTCATGCTCCTTACCACGTGGAACATAATTATAAGTCTGTACGCCATAGTTTCCATAGCGGGCACTATATTTGTTACTGTTGGCTCCTTGGTTCTTCTCGGATGGGAACTCAACGTTCTAGAATCTGTCACCATATCCGTCGCTGTCGGTCTCTCCGTGGATTTTGCCGTACATTATGGCGTCGCCTATCGTCTTGCTCCAGATCCGGATCGAGAAGGCAAAGTGGTCTTCTCTCTGAGTCGCATGGGTTCTGCCATAGCCATGGCTGCACTGACGACCTTCGTGGCCGGAGCAATGATGATGCCTTCGACTGTTCTGGCCTACACCCAGTTGGGTACCTTCATGATGTTGATTATGTGCATTAGCTGGGCGTTTGCCACCTTCTTCTTCCAATGTATGTGCCGTTGTCTAGGGCCGCAGGGAAGTTGCGGTCAGATTCCGTTGCCAAAAAAGTTGCAGTTCAAAGCCTTTTCACAAGCGTTGTCGTCAAGCGCCACCGAAAGAGGACAGAACAAGGCGAACCACAGTAATAAGTATCAGTTAGACACACGAGGTACAAAGTCGGAAGTGGAACATGAACATTATGAACTGGAACCTCTAGCGTCACATAACAGTAGCACATCGTGAGGGACAACTCGCTGCAAGGAACTTGTTGAGGTATTTTTTGTGCGCACAGTTTTGCGTCTGCACCCTTTACAAATTGTACACGGTATTGTAACAGTCTTGGAAGACTGTATGTTCTTGGACCAGCCTAGCCTTACACATGCCTGCGTGGTCCATTGCTTCCTGCAACCCCATCCTTGCTTCATGTCCAGCTCTGTAGCCATTAGTTGGCTCACACTGTGGAATTGCCTGGTGAAACCTAATCGCCAATACTATGATGCCCATCATCTGAGCTGAGTGATAGGTGGCATGTACTTTAAGATTTACCCACCAGCGCCCCACCTGTCCGCAGGTTGTGTGCGGTATTACAGCTTGCCTCCATTCACTATAAGGAAACGGAGCTACCCTACCAGACACAGCCCATGGACCAATGTGGCACTCTTCAAAGAGTCATCGATCAAAGGGCCAATAAACCAGGGGTGGGTAGTAGAATTTTACCCGTTTCCGCCCATGCTTAGTTAAAGCTAGTGCAGGGCCATAGAGGAGTGCTATTGGCATCTGAGTTGACCATAAAGGGCCAGCATGACAAAGTGGCATGAAGGTGCCAGCATAACCAAGTGACTGGCAATTTTATACCATTTTTATTTTTTACATTTTTTAAAAAAAAATTTTTTTACATGTATCTTTTTTGTTTTTGCCTGTTCAGCCCATGAAAGCAATGCTCTAAATCCTAGAAGGGGGAGAGACGGAACGTGTGCAGAAATCAAATAGCACTTCAGAGCAACGGTCATGTACATTGTCCCTCGCATTTCAATTCTGAATGTCCGTTTTAGGCCACAATGTCGGGAACCTGACACTAAATCTGTACGACCCACCAAGTGATGTAACTCTGTCATGGTCAAGTGCAATTGTATTGAGTGATTGTCTTATGCCAAACATTGATGCCGACGTGCCTGCTGTATTAAGAGAGATATCAAAGTTTATGACAATAAAACCATATAGAGTATTGTGTATTTTTACTATGTTTTTGTATTTTTTTTTATTTTTGTTTTATCTCTTTCTGGACCTTCAGGAAAGGGAGTCGCCAGGAAATTCACTGATAAACCAGGCACAATGCCTTGTAGCGCTAGCTCAGCAGAATGTATAGATAGCTTTCACTTAGCGATCTGTTGCTCCATTTTAGAGAAAAAGTTTAATCCATATGCAAATGAGTCGCTAAGTGCACCGAGGGCGGGCCCAATGCACACTGTGCACCCCTGATCCTCCTGCTTCCTCTGCCAGCCCCTCCCTCTCCTTGATTGGCAAGGGCAGGTCCCTGCATTACCATCTTGCCCGGCCCTGTCAATCAAGGAGAGGGAGGAGCTTGCAGAGAAAGCAAGAGGAGCAGGGGTACACAGAGTGAGTTAGTCCCGCCCTTGTTGCACTTCTCATTTGCCTAAGTGTTAAAAGTAACAGATCGCTAAGTGTATCATTACATTCAGCTGTTAAATTGACGACTGGGTATTACTAGTTGGAGGTGTGTCCCATTACTTTGACAAAGGGAATAGTTACACCCAGTTGTCATTAATTCATAAATTTGTAGAAGGAATAACGGAGGAAAAGCACAATGCAGAGTCCTAAGAAAATATGCTTCAGAGATCTATTTAATGAGTACCTTAAAGGGAGTCTGTCATCAGTTTTGACCATGCTAAACTGCTGACAGCACCAGTAGATAGTGGCGTGGGAGAGCAGGACAAAGATACCTATTGTGAAGCTTTTCTCATCAGGAGTAGTGTGAATATGAACGTTTATTCTGCCAGATTCTGCTCCTGCAAGTGGCCAGGAGGCGGAGATTCACTGTGAAGTGCTCTCTGCACTGAGCTGCTTTACAGACCCTCCTCTCTGCTCTGAGTGACAGGTGTAGCTTCCAACTAGGAGACCACTACAGCTGTCACTCACAACAAAGGGGAGGGGCTGTGAAGCAGCTCATTACAGAGAGCACTTCACAGTGAAGCTCCGCCTCCTGGGCTCTTGCAGGAGCAGAATCTGGCAGAATAAAATTTCATATTCACACTACTCCTGATGAGAAAAGCTTTACAAATAGGGGCTGTGGACAGCAGTATAAACATACCTATCTACTGCGGTCAGTATTGTCAAAACTGCTGACAGACTCCCTTTAAAAGTTATTAAAGTTCTATGGAATATTGCTATAATACACTATCATATTCTTATTGGTCTGTGTGGAGGGGCCTAACTTTAAACCCCCCATGAATCTGAAAACTGATCCCCCACCACTCCTGTTCAGATGCTTCCCAGTCCTCGCTGTGGCCACTGATTCGCTCAACAATCATTTTCTGTGTGTTGAGAGGGACCAGGAAATTGAGAAAGGGGAGGAGGGGAATCGGGAAGTGTTTTAAAGGGGTTGTGCACCTTTGGGGGGGGGGGGGTAACCCACCCACCCCCCCCCCACCCCCACCCCACCCCACCCACCCAACCCTCTGGACAGACCTGCAAAGGAAAGTATACTTACCTGCTTCCCGGCACTGGCGCCTTGCATTTTTACTCCCTGTACTTGGCTGCTCCGCTACGCTCCATGGATGTAAACTTTCTGTTTGACGCTGCTGCAGCCAATCGCTGGTTACAGTGGTGACCTGTAATTTTTGCATCACATGACCATTTGTCATGATGCAAGGGGAGCAGGTCACCCTTGTGGCCAGTGACTGCAGTGGCGACAAACAGGAAGTTTACATCCATGGAGCGGAGCAGAGCAGCCAAGTCCGGAGGGGTGAAGTAGCTAGAGGAGGAGGGTCCTCAGAATCATCTCCTTTGCTGGACCCAAAATAGCCCAGTCCGACGAGACATATATTATCTTATAAGAAAAGACTGGTCGGTGCTCAGTGGTAGGGATAATCCGTTGTAAGTTAAATCAAAACACCACAACACTCTCTTAGACACAAACAGTGGGGGAGATTTATCAAACTGGTGTCAAGTAGAACTGGCTTAGTTGCCCATAGCAACCAATCAGATTGCACCTTTCATTTTGCAAAGGAGCTGTCAAAAATAAAAGGTGGAATCTGATTGGTTGCTATGAGCAACTAAGCCCATAGCAACCCAGTGACTTTAGTCTCTATTAAAGGTGCTCCAAAATATCCATGGAAACGGCCGACATTTGTGTTTTGTTCCTATTAATAGGACCTTGTTCTTGGCCTTTAATATATACAAATAAAGCCAAAAAACAACTACAGGGATCAACAGCGCATCTGCGGAATCATATAAATCAGTTATGCCCAACTTGTGGCCCTCCAGATGTTGCAAAACTACAACTCCTAGCATGCTCGGACAGCCTAGAGCAGGGCATGGTGGGAGTTGTAGTTTTAAAACAGCTGGAGAGCTGCAGGTTGAGCATCCCTGATATAAATGGAGTAGAGTCACATAAAACACAGTGTCAGTAAAAATACAAAGCCAACAAGGTATGTGACAGGAGAAAAAGACATTGCTAGATAGGCACATAGGTGTACATGTAGGAGACAGGGTGCCATTGACATATGAAAAAAAAAACTACATATATATATATATGAGTGTCAATATGAGTATCACAATATATCATGTTGGATCACATATCACAGAATGTACATTTGGATGGAAGATGACTAAATCTGCTCAGAAGACAGCGATAAGAGGAGGTAAATTACTAAACTGAGAGCACTATGCAATATCTATATAAAGAAGGATATCCTAGGTAGAAAGGTATCACAAAGCAAGGTCTCCGGACGCATACATCCAGAAAAGTATTGGGAGACATCATGGAGATAAAGCCTCATAAGTAAATGTCAGTAGCCAAACAGCTGTATCATCTGGAGAGCTCAAGTTTGGAGAAATCGTTGAGAAAAGTGTCTGTGTCCCCATGACAACTCTTTGCATTCTTCTGCTCTGACAACTCTGCATCATCAAAGGGATATTTGAAAACGAAAAAGAAGGCTGATGATTAGCTGCTGTTTGGATCATCTTGTCTATGGTAACAACGAGCAGCCGGATCAGAGGAGCAAGACACATGGGCATGAGGACAGAGGCAGACATACTCAGACAAAGCACACTGACGAGACAGATACATAGATATGAGATAGATATGAAATAGACAGACAGATAGATATGAGACAGATAGATATGAGACAGATAGATATTAGATAGACATGAGATAGATATGAGATAGATAGATAGATATGAGAGAGAGATAGATAGATATGAGAGAGATAGATAGATAGATATGAGATAGATATGAAATAAATAAATAAATAGATAAAGGAGAGGAAGAGAACAATGTGGACATAGCTGCACAATATATCAGTGCATGCCACAGTCTGAGAGTAGTGTGATATGCCATGGACTCCTATATCCTGACCCGGGGTGTGACTGGACCGCACCTCCCCCCCCCCCCATGATATGCCACCGACCCCGGTTGTGTCCCCATTCTTCAACCCCCTATTTCCCATATGCTTTGACAATACTAATGTATAATTTTAGACCTGCCAATAAAACTTATTTGATTAGATAGATAGATAGATATAGATAGATAGATAGATAGATAGATAGATATGATAGATAATATATGAAATAGATAAGATAGATAGATAGAGATAGATAGATGGATGGATAGATAAACCATGAAAAAATTCCACGACACTCCCAAAAAAAGTAAATTAAAAGTAGTGTTCTTTAATCACCAGACAGCTGGTGATTAAAGAACACTACTTTTAATTTACTTTTTTTGGGAGTGTCGTGGAATTTTTCATTGTTTATCTTCTTGGATGGTGGATTACTTCTACAGCCGCTGGCACACCGTAATCGTTGGAACGCTGTGCTACTCAAATTATTTTTGTTTTTTAGATAATTAACTATTAGATCAGAGGCGCAAGAAGAATTATCATGAGGACACAGGCACAGATATTCAGGCAAAGCATGCAGACAAGACGGATGGATGGATAGATAGATAGATTAGCTAGATAGATAGATATGTAGATAGATAGGTAGACATGTGGTAAGAGCTTTGAGGAAGCTGGGAGTACATTACTGGACTGGCCATTCACTTGCCCTTGTGCCTATATATTGTTATTTATAAACTTCATTCTCGTGACCGTGGGAGGAAACTTCCTTATCGCATGTTTGGTTTCTATTTATGCCAAACATCTCTGCTTCCTGTTGAATGCAAATATTCCAGATGTTATCTTGATCCTGCAGCAGCATCCATATGACAACACTTTTCCTTGCAAATTCATTTAACTTCATGCTGGAACCTTCCTTCCGATGTCATTGTCTGATTACCGGCTCTTGGAGACAAGATATGTCCAAACAACAGGAAATAATATTTCTTTATGGCATTATTTTGTCAGTGGACTTCCATTGTCATCATAATACTAGGGGTGGAGGACATGCCACTTATGTCATTGTAATGTTATATACAGACTGCGACAATGCTGTACTGTATGATTATATACATTCTGTACAGTTATAGAAGGCAATGCCATCCCTTATAATATAACAAATATTATAACTGACCCCTATGTCCAAGAATATAACTACTATAATACTGCTCCTATGTCCAAGAATATAACTACTATAATACTACCTCCTATGTACAAGAATATAACTACTATAATACTGCTCCTATGTACAAAACTATAACTGCTATAATACTGCCTCCTATGTACAAGAATATAACTACTATAATACTGCTCCTATGTACAAGAATATAACTGCTATAATACTGCTCCTATGTACAAGAATATAACTACTATAATACTGCTCCTATGTACAAGAATATAACTACTATAATACTGCTCCTATGTACAAGAATATAACTACTATAATACTGCTCCTACGTACAAGAATATAACTACTATAATACTGCCTCCTATGTACAAGAATATAACTACTATAATACTGCTCCTATGTACAAGAATATAACTACTATAATACTGCTTCTATGTACAAGAATATAACTACTATAATACTGCTCCTATGTACAAGAATATAACTACTATAATACGCTCCTATGTGCAAGAATATAACTACTATAATACTGCCTCCGATGTACAAGAATATAACTACTATAATACTGCTCCTATATACAACAATATAACTACTATAATACTGCTCCTATGTACAGGAATATAACTACTATAATACTGCCTCCTATGTACAAGAATATAACTACTATAATACTGCCTCCTATGTACAAGAATATAATTACTATAATACTGCTTCTATGTACAAGAATATAACTACTATAATACTGCTCCTATGTACAAGAATATAACTACTATAATACTGCTCCTATGTACAAGAATATAACTACTATAATACTGCTCCTATGTACAAGAATATAACTACTATAATACTGCTCCTATGTACAAGAATATAACTACTATAATACTGCTTCTATGTACAAGAATATAACTACTATAATACTGCCTCCTATGTACAATAATAAAACTACTATAATACTGCCTCCTATGTACAAGAATATAACTACTATAATACTGCTCCTACGTACAAGAATATAACTACTATAATACTGTCTCCGATGTACAAGAATATAACTACTATAATACTGCTCCTATATACAACAATATAACTACTATAATACTGCTCCTATGTACAGGAATATAACTACTATAATACTGCTCCTATGTACAAGAATATAACTACTATAATACTGCCTCCTATGTACAAGAATATAACTACTATAATACTGCCTCCTATGTACAATAATATAACTACTATAATACTGCCTCCTATGTACAATAATATAACTGCTATAATACTGCCTCCTATGTACAAGAATATAACTGCTATAATACTGCTCCTATGTACAAGAATATAACTACTATAATACTGCTCCTATGTACAAGAATATAACTACTATAATAAAGCTATGTACAAGAATATAACTACTATAATACTGACTCCTGTGTACAAGAATATAACTACTATAATACTGCTCCTATGTACAGGAATATAACTACTATAATACTGCCTCCTATGTACAAGAATATAACTACTATAATACTGCCTCCTATTACAAGATATAACTACTATAATACTGCCTATGTACAAGATATAACTACTATAATACTGCTCCTATATACAAGAATATAACTACTATAATACTGCCCTATATACAAGAATATAATTACTATAATACTGTCTATGTAACAAGATATAACTACTATAATACTATCCTATGTACAAGATATAACTACTATAATACTGCTCCTATGTACAAGAATATAACTACTATAATACTGCCTCCTATGTACAAGATATATATATTACTACTAGAATATTAATACTGCCTCCTATGTACAAGATATAATATAACTACTATAATACTGCTCCTATGTACAAGAATATAACTACTATAATACTACTGCCTCTATGTACAAGAATATAACTACTATAAACTACCTGCTCCTATGTCTATACAAGAATATAACTACTATAATACTGCTCCTATGTACAAGAATATATTAACTATAAATACTGCTCCTATTATTACTAATATAATACTATAATACTGCTCCTATGTACAAGAATATAACTACTATAATACTGCTCCTATGTACAAAAGAATATAAACTATATAATACTGCTCCTAAGTGACAAGAATATAACTACTATAATACTGCCTCCTATGCTAGCAAGAATATAACTACTATAATACTGCTCCTATGTACAAGAACTATAACTACTATAATACTGCCTCCCTACAGTGTGTACATAGGAATATAACTACTATAATACTGCTCCTATGTACAAGATATATAACATACTATACATACTTTCCTAAGTGTAAAAAGAATATAACTACTATAATACTGCCTCCTATATACATAGAATATAATTACCTAATAAATACTGCTCCTCCTATGGTACAAGAATATAACTAACTTAATACTTCCTCCTATGTACACAGAAATAATACTACTTATATACTGCTCCTATTACAAAGAATATAACTACTTAACTATATAATTACTGTCCTTCTATTACAGAATATAACTACTATAATACTGCCTCCCTATGTACAAGAATATAACTAAACTTATAATACATGCTCCTACTGTACAAGATATATATAACTACTATAAATACTGCCTCCTAAGTGTACAAGAATATCAACTACTATAATCTGCCTCCTATGTACACAGAAATATAACTACTATAATACTGCCTCCTATGTACAAGAATATAACTACTATTAATACTGCCTCCTATACAAGAATATAACTACTATAATACTGCCTCCTATATACAAGAATATAATACTTACTGCTCCTATGTACAAGAATATAACTACTATAATACTTCTCCTATGTACAAGAATATAACTACTATAATACTGCTCCTATGTACAAGAATATAACTACTTATAATACTTACAGTGTGTACAAGAATATAACTACTATAATACTGCCTCCTATGTACAAGAATATAACTACTATAATACTGCTCCTATGTACAAGAATATAACTACTATAATACTGCTCCTATATACAGAATATAATTACTATTACATAATACTGCTCCTATGTACAGAATATAACTACTATAATACTTCCTCCTATGTACAAGAATATAACTACTATAATACTGCTCCTATGTACAAGAATATATAACTACTATTAATACTGCCTCCTATGTACAAGAATATAACTACTATAATAATGCCTCCTATGTACAAGACTATAACTACTATAATACTGCCTGCCTATGTACAAGAATATAACTACTATAGATACTGCTCCTATGTATACTATACCCTAAGAATATAACTATATAATACTGCTCCTATATAAGATAACTACTATAATCTGCCTCCTATATACAAGAATATAATTACTATAATACTGCTTCCTATGTACAAGAATATAACTACTATAATACTTCTCCTATGTACAAGAATATAACTACTATAATACTGCTCCTATGTACAAGAATATAACTACTATAATACTGCCTCCTATGTACAAGAATATAACTACTTTAATACTGCAAGCAATTTTTTATTTTATATTTAAACCTATTTAGCAATTATTTTTTTTATACTTTTCCAAAAAATATAAGGTATGTGATACTATTATACAGTACATTGAAGGGCTGCAATATTGATTCCGCTCTGTTACACCTTCCTGTGAACCTCTATATGACACCATGCAAGTAAATACGTCCATTCGTAGTTCCTTGTACGGCCAGAGGACCGAGAGGACCATTGTCCACAAAACTGTAGATTGGGGTCCTAAAGGTCCACCCCTCATAAGATCACAAAGTGATGACCAATCCACGTGATTTGCCATCACTTTATAGCAGGGGAATATTTCTTTAAGGTGCTTTTTGGGCGCCATCTGAC
This sequence comes from Rhinella marina, assembly GCA_900303285.1. Taxonomy (NCBI): domain Eukaryota; kingdom Metazoa; phylum Chordata; class Amphibia; order Anura; family Bufonidae; genus Rhinella; species Rhinella marina. Next base: position 61,011 of record ONZH01002813.1, read on the forward strand.
GGCATTATTTAGGCACTTAAAGGGCAGTATTTAGGTATAAAAACCACGGTTTTTGTAATGACTTGTAGTAAAACCTCTTCGGATGTCACCTTTTGCTCTGACCTGTCATCTGAAATATCGAATGATGGATTTGACTGGAGTTCCCCTTTAAATCACATTTGGAAATGAAGCTGTGGTTTTTTTCCTGCAGCCCAGAATACGTTGGCCTTTATAAATGTTCCCCCCACGTCCTGTTTACAGCACGTTATGGACCCGGGATATTTTCGTGGCCCTTCCATTTGGCCTCTGTGAAGACGTGTTGTGTGCTGACCTTTGTGTGACAATGAGGGCTTTTGTGCCGTAACATTTGGCCGTTCCCTTCTCCACTAACACAAGAGCTAACAGTCTGTAAGTGGTGACTTTAGCGATCCGCCGCGGCCAATTAATGGTCCCGTGTGGTCAGCAGCGACGTTCAAAGGCAGCAATTAGTGACAGTGCGCTTTTATGGCGAGTGTAAGTAGGACTTGTGCTGCATGGAAACACTAGAGCGATATTTCAAAAATCAATGAAGCCGGCCTTGTCCTCCCCCCGACGTGTCACTTCTGCCCTCAATATTAGCGTCATCGGGATATTCCAAACTGAGTGCTCAAAATACACTTAAAGGGATGCCCACGAACACCAACAGGAAAAGTGATAAATGTTTTCTCGATAGACTGAGCTCTGGGCCCACAAGTGGTAGCACACGGGTGTCACCACCGCTATGGGACTGATGGAGATAGCTGAGTGCAGTACTCCCCATTCCCATTGTTGTAATCGCTGGAGGTTACCCGCCTATCCTAACAAAATAGTGTTCTTCTAAATACAGACCAGACACCAAAATAGACACAAATAAATAGTCCCCATACTAGACTGCCAAATATAGATCTTAGACCAGACCAGACCCCTAAATAAATGCAGACCTCTAGATCAGACCGCCTAAATAAACAGACCCCAGACCAGACCATTTATATAAATACAGACCCCCTAAATAAATAAAGACCTCAGACCAGACCCCTGAAATAATGATCCCAGTCCAGACAATGAATTAAATACAGACCTCAGACCAAGACCCAAGAAAAGACCCTCAAAATAAATACAGACCCCAAAATAAAATCAGACCTCAGACCAGACCCCCTAAAACAAATACAGACCCCCTAAATAAATACAGACCCCAGACCAGACCCCCTAAATAAAATACAGACCTCAGACCAGAACTCCTAGATAAATACAGACCCCAGACCAGACCCCCTAAATAAATACAGACCCCAGACCAGACCCCTTAATAAATACAGACCCCAGGACCAGACCCCTTAATAAATACAGACCCCAGACCAGACCCCCTAAATAAATACAGACCCCAGACCACAACCCTTCAGACCCCATAAATAAATACAGACCTCAGACCAGACCCCAATATAAATACAGACCCCAGACCAGACCCCCCAAATAAATACAGACCCAGACCAGACCCCCAAAAATAAATACAGACCCCCTAAATAAATACAGACCCCAGACCAGACCCCCTAAATAAATATAAACCCCAGACCCCCAAAATAAACTCAGACCCCATACAGACCCCCTAAATAAATACAGACTCAAACCAGACCTCCAAAATAAACTCAGACCCCATATCAGACCCCCTAAATAAATACAGGACCTCAGACCAGACCCCCAATATAAATACAGACCCAGACCAGACCCCCAAAATAAATACAGACCCCAGACCACACCCCTTAATAAATACAGACCCCCAGACCAGACCCCAAAATAAACTCAGACCCCATATCAGACCCCCTAAATAAATACAGACCTCAGACCAGACCCCCTAAATAAATACAGACCTCAGACCAGACCCCCTATATTAATACAGACCCCAGACCAGACCCCCTAAATAAATATAAACCCCAGAACAGACCCCTAAATAAATACAGACCCCAGACCAGAACTCCTAGATAAATACAGACCTCAGACCAGACCCCCTAAATAAATACAGACCCCAGACCAGAACCCCTAAATAAAATACAGGACCCCAGACCAGAACTCCTAGATAAATACAGACCTCAGACCAGACCCCCTAAATAAATACAGACCTCAGACCAAGAACCCTAAATAAATACAGACCCCAGACCAGAACCCCTAAATAAATACAGACCCCAGACCAGAACTCCTAGATAAATACAGACCTCAGACCAGACCCCCTAAATAAATATAACCCCAGACCAGACCCCCAAAATAAACTCAGACCCCATATCAGACCCCTAAATAAATACAGGCCTCAGACCAGACCCCCTAAATAAATACAGACCTCAGACTAGACCCCTAAATAAATATAAACCCCAGACCAGACCCCAAAATAAATTTAGATTTCATATCAGTGCCCTTAATTAAATACAGACCCTAGACCAGACCCCCCCCCCCCCCAAATAATTTCAGACTCCTTAAATAAATACAGACCTGAGACCAGACCCCAAATATAAATACAGACCCCAGACCAGACTTCATAACAGGCATTGCTGTATCACTGTGTCCTTAAGACCTGATCATGTTATTTAACCCCTGCAGGGAACACCTTAAAAACAAATGACAGAACTGCTGTTTTTTCAAGTCACAAAAAAGGAAGCAAAAAGTGACAAAAAAAACTTGAAAGTGCCACATGAAAACCTTAGCTCACTCTGCAAGAAACAAGCCTCACCCAGCTCCATCCATGGAAAAATGATGTCTGTCAGACTGCAGCGATGACCGGCACATACCGTTGTTCTGTGTGTTTTTATTCTCCAAAAGTAGAAAGACGTAAAAAAATAAAGAAATACATTTTTTTTGTGTTATCGTATCAGCCCACAGAATAAATCGCATGATACTGCACGATGAATGCCTTACAAATAGAACCCAAAAATTGCAGAATTTTTCCACCTTCCTGTATAAAAAAATTTATAAAAAAAAGTTTTTCAGTGCATTGTATGTATTCTACAATAATGCTTTTTTTTATAATGCATGTCCTGCAAAAAAAACAAAAAAACACAAAAAAAAACCCTCTTGGAAGGTCAAAATAGGCAGCATCCTTAAAGACTTTCCTCATGTATTAAGAACTCTGGAACATCTAATTCTTATGACTCTGGTGTGCAGTTCCTCTGTTATTCCTACTAGAAGTTATGAATGAATTGCCAGCAGCTTGCAGTAAAGGTACAGATGGGTGTTTCAAATTGGGAGTGTCTCCCGGCAGAGTCAGCACTGAATGGTTAATGGTATGAATGGCAGTTTACACCCCCAACTGGTAACACCCATCTGAACCTTCATTGCAATTCATTCATAAATTCTATGAGGAATAATAGAGGAATGGCACAACATAGAGATATAAGAATAGATGATCCAGAATTATTTCTAGCTTCTTCTCTGCTACCCTTCATGTGGATAGGTCTAACGTAGGCCATTCTCCAATCTTCAGAAACATCCCCTGCCAGGAGGGGCTGATTAAACAAGTCAGTAAGACAAGCAGCAACCACAGACCAAGTCCTGTAAGGACTCTGGGGTGGACGCCATCTGGACCCATTGACTTGTTAGACACCCCCAACTGGTAACACCCATCTGAACCTTCACGGCTGGCTACTAGCAATTCAATCATATACTTCTAGCAGGAATAATAGAGGAACTGTACAACATAAAGCCATAAGAATAGGAGAGGTGAGAGATTCAACAAATACAGAACCCTGAATCTGGGGAGGGAGGGGAGACATGATTATTCATGACCGGTCCTCCAGTCTGGAGATAAAGGGGGAGTCTGAGCCGCAGCCTTGCTCAGGTTTGCACAGGCAGCAGCGGCTCCTGGGAGTGAAGACGTCTCTTTCCCTGTTTATTCTCCCCACATTCCTTGCAGGCTGATGTTGCCCAGCAGGAGATGATAAATTCCTCCCAGAAGCTGCGCGCGTGGGGCCGCTCCATTACCGCTGAACTGAACGTGACCCAAGTCCCTGCGGCGCAGTGATATATACCGTATATATATATATACTGCAGGAGTAGGGCGGATGATTTATAATTACCGTCAAGTAAAGCGAATTGACTTCAATCTGAATTTCAGGAAAAATTTGATTTGCTACAAATCCATTTTTCCTGAAATGACGGTAATAAAACAAAACAAAAAAAAAATACTCACCTCATCCATTTGCTTGTGGCGTTCCGAAAAAAGCTGAGCAAGTGGTCTTAGCCATTTTCGGAAGTCCCTTAGAAATGAATTGAGAGCACGCCGAGCAAGCGCAACCACCACTCTATTCACTTCTATGGGACTGCCTGAAATAACCAAGCCGACACTCGGCTCGGAAGTCTCATTCTGGAGAGGGTCCTAGAGATGGGACCCGCGCCGATCTGACATTGGGATATGCCACCAATATCTTAGATGAGACAACCCCTTTAATTTACCGTCCACCAGTGACAACGTTTTTCCATTCGCATACTTCCATGACCTCACATTTATCCATGCTGAAACTCATTTACCATCTTGCATTTTATCCGTGAACCAGGAAGATCAGGATGAACGTATCCACAGAACAGGAATGTCTCTCTCCATTTTTCAGCGTTCACCTCATTACAGATGGATTTCGGTAGTTCTCCTGGTATTACTGATAAGAGGGGTCCAGCTGACATGAAACAGTCCTCTCCCTCTCCCCAAGCCCAGCCCCCTCCCCAAGCAGATCCTGTTTTCTACATTACTTTTAACCCTTTCCTGACATCTGCCAGTTATTACTTACCCACCTCTGCAGGGGGATGACAAGGGACGGAGAAGCCAACTCTAGTTTCGGCTGTTTTAATCCCTTAGGTGCTGTGTTGGAGCACGACTGCATCATCTAAGTGATGTATAATACAGAAATGGTTCCCTTTGTCCTCCTATCACCACCCCCTCTGACGCGACTACGGTTAGATATGGCAGCCAGGGGCATCAGTCATTTTATATTTTGTGCACCCATAACCGTAACAACCAGTAAAATAAAGTTGAATCACAGAAAAAAAATATTCATTTTTCATAATTTTTCAAGATGTTTGCTGTCAGTGAACGAGGAACATTCTTCTTTGCAATCAGAGGCTGGAGGCCTGTAGAAACGTAATACTTCTAACAGTGGTGGCTTTGTTACAATTACATCCAGTTGTGGCAGTCCTTTATGAGCATCGCTAAATCCGCTGTCCTGACGATTTGTTACAATGTGTCAGCGCAGTTAAAATGTAGCGGTCTGGAGTGCAGGATGTTAACCTCCTCGAAGACCGTCTGAACTGGATACAACAGTAACAGGTCCGTAGACGTGTTAAAGGAGTTGTCCCAGAATGGCCGTGTCTGATCGTGAAGGGGGCGGTCCGCCTGCTGGGACTAGTGTTGGCAAAATGATTTGGACGAAATAGAATTAGATCAGAATTTAAGGAAAATACGATTCGCCGTAAAGCCAAATTTCCTCATGTGAATCAATTTTCCCTGAATGGCAGTAAAAAGATCATACTTACGCCATCCGTTTCAGTGTAAAAAGCCGACCACCGCCATCTTGATTGAAGATCTTACACTAAATCCCGTATGCGGTGACATATGACATCACCACACTGGCTGACGTGATGACGTCATGATGGACCGCGCAAGATTTTGTGCTAGATCTTCGATCCAGGTGGCAACGGCCGGGTCTTCGCGCTCAAACGTATGAGGTAAGTATTTATTTTTATTTCTATGGTACACTGTAATATCAATGTCAGATGCCGCGATCGCTATGAATGCAGCATCTGAGGGGTACAATGACGGGGGCGGGTCAATCGCCGCTCCCCGTCATTGCACCCGCTACTTACAAAGAAATACGCTTTGTCACAAAGCCAATTTTTTTGTAAAATTCAGCAAAGCAGACAAATCAAATTTTTGAATACTTCCCTCATCACTAGTGGGACCCTCACTAATCATGAGAACGGGGTCCGATGTCCGCTGTATGAATGGCGGGGTCGAGTATGTGCACAGCCGCTCCAGCCAAACTATAGATAAAAATCAGCGGCAGCGCAGATTCCCACTGAGAAATAAAGCAACGCGGATTTAGGCCCCGTTCACATGGCGCATTTTGCAAGCAAAAATTGGCAAAAATTGGCCTCTTATTCCACAATTTTTTGGTTTGAATGACGCGGACCCGCTTTCAGTATAGTTCCACTGAATGGCGCTAAACCGCAAATGGACGCACGCCTCAGACATCCGTTCAGACACTGCATCGAAAGCAGAAAGCGTCCTTTCTTGGCATGAACTTAAGGCCTCATATCTGTATTTTTGGCCCGATCTGCCTCTTTTTGCAGACTGTATGCAGTCCCATTCATTTCAATGGACCGACAAAAATGCGCAAAGCACAACATATGTCCGTGGCGCAAAGGAATAAAACATGTCCTATACTTGTCCGTTTTGGAGAAAATTATAAGACATTTCTACAAAAGGGGGAGAGAAAATGGCGGCACGCATGCGGCCGGTATCCATATTTTTAGGATCCGAGGTTTGCATGAGGCCTTATCCCTCATGGCCGCCGCTGGCTTTTATGCTGCAGAATCTGCCACAAAGTTCCGTGTGAACGGCGCCTTAATGGGGCTTTTTGAAAGTCCGCCATTAGAGGATACTTTTAGCCTTCTCTTCAGCTGACCAAGTTTTCTACCACTGGAAAAACAAATTAAAAATCCTGCAAAAAAAGCCGTCGACAAGAACATCTAACCATTTTAGCAGTTTTAAAAAAATCTGCTTTGCCTTAATCCGCTTTGCTGACGGTAGGTAAGAAGCAGCAAATGTCTTCCACATGTGAGCGCCGCGTCCCGCTCAGGACGCAGATGCTACGTGAGAGGTTCCAATTAAGTGTTATCCTTAAACACACACATCAGACTTGTTAAAATATCCAGGAGGACTTAAAATAAATCACGACAGCCGAATTATTATGATATCTAATTATGGGAGTTGATCCTGGAGAGGTTCCAGGGAGGTCACATGGCTGCTACTTCAAGGACTTCCCGAGGAAAGCTTCCATGATGTTGAGCGCGGCCTGCAAAAAATGGATAGTATTAGAAGTGTCTATGGCCCTTGTGTGGGGCAGGAACCATAGTAACTGATGAGGACTATAGATGGCACCAGTGGTGTACACAGAGAAGTAAGGGCCCCATAGCAAGGATCAAACCAAGACCCACAGGACTGAAGGGTATCTGCGTAAACCCCTTTCAGTGGCCCTTGGTCCATTTTTTCCACTGCCTCGTTTGCTAAAAGTTGTTCCTTTAGAGGGTAGAGTCCTGACCAAGTTTTCACCTCCAGTAGAAGAGGAGATGATTACAACTAAGACTGGGCCCCCTCTTGCTCTGGGCCCCATAGCAGTCGCATGGTCTGCCGCTATGGTAGTTATGCCCCTGGATGGCACTGATGCGTCATATATTGGTAAACCTTTATGGGGAAATACTCGGGGCATTACGTGGGGATCCAGCGGTATAGATAATTTTTGCTTCTGGGCCCTCGTGCCTGAGGAGTCTACCGCCTAAGTAGACACCAGTGTTATAAATTACATTAAGAGAGATAGATAGATAGTTAATGATCTCCAAAAGGTATACAGTTAAATATTGCACCATCCCTTTTTATTTTAAGAAAAAACTATTTTTTTTTTCAACGTTTACATTTTCAAAATAACAAAAAAGGAAAAGGGGCTAAAGCAAAACTTTGGGCACCCTGCATGGTTAGTAACTAGTAGCACCCCTTTTTTAAAGTATCACATTTTGTAAACGCCTTTTGTAGCAACCAAGAGTCTATCAGTTCTTGTTTGAGGTATGTTCATCTATTCTTCCTTGCAGACGTCTTCCAGTTCTTTCAGACTTGGTAAAAGTTCAACAGCTTTACTTGAGTAAACTTGCATCCAGACAATATTTGGTCTTTCTCTTGGCTCCAGCAGGTTTTGGGGTAATTTGGCAGACTAGCTTGGATAACTTGCTTTATCTTTTTCTGCTGTAATAGACTCTGGCTTCGGTCTGGTAGCTGGACTTTATGACAGTTTTGGTACCTTTGAGCGGGGTGCATTTGGCCATTGACCCCCTCGTAATACTCTGTCTTTAAACTGTAAGGGGTCAGGGTGCTTTGGAAGCTGCTTCTCTTGGGAGACTCCTGCTGCAGGAGGAGGGGGCGGTCCACTCACTGTGACATGTCTGCTCTCCTTCCAATTTTCAACTTCCCTTTCTACTAACTATAGCTCCCTGCAACCCCTCCCTTGGTAGGAAGCAGGACAAGCCCACTTCTGCCGAAAAGGGGGGAGAATGGAATGGTAAGTTGGAATGGAATGGTACCAGTTGGAACCAAAGCCGAGTTAGGCTCCAAGTTTTAAAGTGGTTTTGGGTTCCAATACTTTTGTAAGGTACTCCTTTCCTTTTTTTTCACTCTAAAATTGTCTAATGTTGCTTAAAATGTTGAAAGGTGTTTCATCTTTAACTTATGCCTTTTGGAGATCATTTAATCTTCAGCTTGCATAAAGGGGTTATCCTGGAAAAGATAATGATGACTTATCCTAAGGGTAGGTCATCATTATCACATCACGGTGGATCCAAGTCCCGGCACCTCGTTTATCAGCTGATTCAGGGACCCGCTGTGCTGACCGGAGCTCTGGTGAGCGATGCATGCTCCCGGCAGCTTTCCAAGGACAGCGCCGTACATTGTATAGTGGCTGTGCTTGGTATTGCAGCCCACCCCCACTGACTTGAATGGGGCTGAGCTACAACTAGGCCATGTGACTGATGTACAGTGATGTCACTGGCCTAGGAGGAAGCTGCGATGATCAAGTCCTCTTCTAACATCTGATTGGTGGGTGTCTTGGTTGTCGTAGCCCCACAGATCTGACACTGATGGCCTATCCTGAGGACAAGTCATATATAAGGCTCATTCAGATGGCCTTATGTTTTTTGCAGTTCGCAAAAATGTGGATCCATTTTTTGCAGTCAATTTATAATGTCTGCAAAAAAACGCATTGCATTACGCATTACAGTGGACCCACTGAATTAAATGGGACTATGTCCCGATTTTACCTGACAGGTGTAGGACATGTTTTGTTTTGCCGGGTTGTGGAACAGAAGGAAAGATGCGGACAGCGCACAAAGTGCGGCCGTCTGAATGAGCCCCAACAGTAATTTTCACTAGAAGTGCCCAAACTTTTACATGCCGCTATATATATATATATATATATATATATATATATAATACTGTATTGTGTAGTATATATTTCTTCTCACCATGTAATAAACCGAATTTGTAGACGCGCTGTTTCCTCGCGCACATTGCTCTTATCCTACAGCTTTCAGATCGTGACTTCCTGCAGCATTCCTTTCTGTGAAATCTATAGCCCCCCCCCCCCCGTCATCTGGTTTTAATAAATATAAAGAATAACTGATGTAGGACATTTCTTTTTTGTTTGTCCAGAGAACTCATACAAAGCACGTTATAGATGGACATAAGAAGAAAGGCTACAGGGCGATTCCTGCCATCTTTATACCTAGGGCAAATATGTAAAAATTTTGGCCAACATTTTTGTAATTTTAGAATTAGAAAAATCAAATTAAAAAACCACATCAATGTTATACACAACACTACAGATGTAAAATTTGCACCATTTACTGCTCTCCTCGTCGGGTACCATTTCTTTACTGTCTTTGTATCTGTTCATATACCTTTAGCCGCGGTTTATCAACTGTTTCGGCCTCTGGAAAAAAATCATCATCTCTAAGAACTCCAACCAAATATTCATTTTCTAAAGAGAAAAACTGGCTCAAACAAGTAATACCCAAGCATATAGCAAAATTGATTCAGGCCCCATTGACCATTAATTCTGACCCCAAGAGAGGTCAGACCCCAGGCTCCAAATTTCAGGGTCAGCAGTCTGGGGTCTAAGCCCACAACTCCTCTCCTTCCTCATATGGTAGCCTTACATCTCAGCTTGAGACCACAGGCTCGATCTGGACCAGTGTTGGTTCCTCCAATGGTTTGGGGCCTGCCTGGCTTGCAGAGGAGGACCTGGAGCTACAGGACTCCAAAGAATATGGAAATGGCAGCAAAACAGAGATGGACACAAGTTTTTTTTTTTGTACTGCGCAGGTCAATGGATGGTGCATGCACAGTGCCACCAGGCAAAAACGGTCCAGAACCATGGGCATTGCACAGAACCCCAGGAGGAATATACTACCTCACCTCATTCTGCGGAATTACAGCAGCGCATATTGCGTTGCGGAATAGTGTAGTCAGAACATTTCAACCGTGTATTCAGTGTCTCTTTCATTGTCCCATGTGCCTTGGCATTCTGAAAAAACATAGCCTGCAGAAGACACTTGGAAGACGTTATGAAGTATCTGGTAGGTGGCAGCTAATACACTACATTTGCTCCTTCCTCACGGCTGCCATATTGGAGCACTCACAGGGGTGGATTGGCCATAGACCTTACAGGGAAATTTCCCAGTGGGCCGATGCACAGGGGGCCACCTGGACCCTCCTCACAGCCTGTCAGTGGAAGTGTTTGGGGCAGTATGTTGTGCTTCTGGCAGTATTTTGTGATGGACTGTGGTATTTGGCTTTGTAGGGGTTGTATAATGTACCACAATATGGTATTGTGTGTCCAGCCTTACATCAATTTGGGCCCAACTACAAAATGGGGTCACTTTTAGCATTTTTTCCTGTGCCACTTTAAGTTCCCAGTCCGCCTCTGAGCACTCTGGACCCATTGTTCACCCCTAGTGATATCTGGTACATATGCAAATACGTTGCGTAGTGTGAGGAACATCTTGTTCCACTGAGAAGATCACAGCATCAGCCATGAAGTTCCCCTGAGTCCGGCAACTTGAGACTCGGCAACGGGTGGGATCTGAATTGCATGAAGAAAATAATGAGAAAACTTGGAAGGAGCCTTCTTTTTGTTCTGTCTCCCATCTACAAATAAATTAAAACCAGCTCGGGAAAACATGGCCACGGCACAACTAATAAGTAGAGCACAGATATCATGTCCCACGTTTATCTGTGCTCAGCAGCCCTATGTAGAACGTATTCATTGATGCCATGCTCGCCCACCACTGGGGCACTCGGTCAGATGGTCCAATGTGGTATCTTGTTAAATGGAGGGAGTGGACCCACGTGAGTGTGTGGAGAACATATAAACTCTATGCAGATGTTGATTCTGAGAAAATGTCCTCCTGGGTTTGAAGGTAGAAGTGCTGCACTTAAAGGGGTTATCCCGTGAATAATGTAAAAAATTAAAATCAGACATCATATAGGACATGACAATCTCTTTCTAACAAAGTTAGAACCAGCCCTGTACCTCACATGGATCTAGAGATCTTCTCATTCACTGCTCTGCTAGATTTATATCAAGCTGACAGCTTAAGGGAGTGTCTTTTCTGCTGCAGCTCAGGAGGCGTGTCTCAGCTCAATCAATCACAGCTCAGGAGGTGTGTCCATGCTCTCCCTATCACAGCTCAGGAGGAGTGTCTCAACTCTCCCTATCACAGCTCAGGAGGCGTGTCTCAGCTCTCCCTATCACAGCTCAGGAGGCGTGTCTCAGCTCTCCTTATCACAGCTCAGGAGGCGTGTCTCAGCTCTCCCTATCACAGCTCAGGAGGCGTGTCTCAGCTCTCCCTATCACAGCTCAGGAGGCGTGTCTCAGCTCAACCAATCACAGCTCAGGAGGTGTGTCCATGCTCTCCCTATCACAGCTCAGGAGGAGTGTCTCAACTCTCCCTATCACAGCTCAGGAGGCGTGTCTCAGCTCTCCCTATCACAGCTCAGGAGGCGTGTCTCAGCTCTCCCTATCACAGCTCAGGAGGCGTGTCTCAGCTCTCCCTATCACAGCTCAGGAGGCGTGTCTCAGCTCAACCAATCACAGCTCAGGAGGTGTGTCCATGCTCTCCCTATCACAGCTCAGGAGGAGTGTCTCAACTCTCCCTATCACAGCTTAGGAGGCGTGTCTCAGCTCTCCCTATCACAGCTCAGGAGGCGTGTCTCAGCTCTCCCTATCACAGCTCAAGGGGCGTGTCTCAGCTCTCCCTGTGCTCAGGAGGCAGTTGAAGGATGAAGGATATGCCTTCTCAGTGAGCAGGTCAAAGAAATAAGAAATTAAGTGACACTTTACAAATACATTTTACAGAATAACTCAATAGCTATACAAAATTTTTAATTACATACAATTACAAAAGTATTCAGATCCAGGTGCTGGTTTGAAAAAGTTAGAATATTTTTCGTGTGACAACCCCTTTTAAGGAACTGTCTCGTAAATATGAATTTAGTTAAGCTGGCAGATTGTACACAAGAAATAATGAGTATATTTAACAAAAAAAAAAAGAAAAAAAAAAGATTGTAGTAAATTTTTTTTTTTTTCTTTGAAACCCTTTTCTGGGGACGGCCATATTGGAGGTAGACACTTCCTGTATGGTTTGTAGGACAGGACATATGAGCTTTATGGATTATGACAGTGTCAAGGAAATGTTGGAGTAAAGCCCCTCCCCCAGAGACCAGGGAGTGGTCTCTTTACAGATAACCCCTTTTAGAATGTGGGCGCTACTTCGATCTGCTGCTTGCCAAATATCACGCCCCCTACCCCCAGCAAACAGCTGATTTTGCTGAGGCAATCAATGGCCAGCCAGGCATTCCTCCTGCAGTCACCACTGCAGGGGAAATGTAGTATTAGACTTCATGCACTTGACCGTATTTTCAGTCCGCATTTTTGCGGATCAGATGCAGATCCATTAATTTCAATGGAGCGGCACACTGTCCGTTCCATGGCCCTCAATAATGACAGAACAAGTCCTATTCTTATCCGTTTTGTGGAGTTTGAAAAAAAAAAATTGTGGCATGGATTCGGCTGTTTTCAGGATCCTCGATTTGCAGACCGCAAAAAATACGGTCGTGTGGCCGTTCAATTGAAGGGCGATTAAAGTCTTCTAGAACAAGATTTGGCTCATAGAGGCAGTACGGGGTACAGAGTGTGGCAGTGGCATTACTACAACTAACTGGGCCCCACAGCAAATTTTGAACGGGGCCTCCCCAGAAACTTCTTCGCAACCCCCAACTCACATGCAACCCTCACTCTTGTGGCTAGTCAAGATTGAGCTCTCCCAGACAAGGCCTGACAGCCGCTTCATCCATTTCCTATAGTGTCACTGTATATAATGTCATTGTATAATACTGTTGAGGGGGCCCTGACAATAAAATCTTTTAGTCTCCCTCCTGAGGGGGCCCTTTGTGGGTTTGGGCCCCAAAGCAGCTGTCTCCCCTATAGCTACGCCCCTGGAGTGTGGTAGCCCCCTCTATTATATCCATCTGCCCTAACAGAAAGGTCAGCAACCTCTGGCAGTCCAGCTGTCGTTGAACTACACTCTCAGCCTGCACACTCGTTCAGCTGCTCTCAGGAACTCCCATAGAAGTGAATGAAGCATGCTGGGAGTTGTAGTTTCACAACGGCTAGAGTGCAGGAGGTTGCTAACCCTTACCCTAATAGAAGGTTCATGAGCCAACCCTTCTAAATCCCCTACACTTTTATGGCAATGAGATGACTCTGTTCATTCTGTCTCTGTCTATGCAGCAAAGCTGACAAGTGAGATGAAGGAGATGGAAAATATGTGTCTGTCATAGTGGCTAGTGTAACAACTGCAATATATCAAACCACCAGCAGTCCAGCTGTTGTGAGACTACAACTACCAGCATGTAGACTTGCTCAGCAGTTCTTGGTACTCCTATGGAAGTGAATTGGGCATGCTGGGAGTTCTAATTTCGCAACGGATGAAGTGCAGGAGGTGGCTGAGCCCTACCCTAATAGAAGGTTCATGAGCCAACCCTTCTAAATCCTCTACGCTCTTATGGTAATGAGATGACTATGTTCATTCTGTCTCTGTCTATGCAGCAAAGCTGAAGAAAACAGAAATATATGTGTCTGTCCTAGTGACCAATGTAAAAACTGCAATATGTCAAACTTTCTTTTACATGGATAGTTACATAAAAAAAGAAAAGAAAAAAAAACACGCCAACATACTTATAATAAAATCCTATTAAAATAAAATGTCTGACTCTACATTCCCTATAAGATGAAACTCTTGATCTTAATGGGGATGTGAATCCACAGAACTGGGCCTCATCAAAAATGTTTAAGAAAAATGTTTAAACCTAAACTCCGGCCTTTCCACAGCAACCAATCAGTGTTCAGCTCTTAAAGATAATGAGGCCCAATGTATCTGCATCACGACTAAACAAGACTAGGGCAAAGGACGGGGAGGGTTGTTATAGGGACACAACATTTGGCCTGTACTTTCTCCCCTTTCATGAATTCTTTCTTTTTAGGTCGATCCTCTGATGTGGGTGATCCCTCCAGCTGTCAATATTTAGGAAACCTGGTAAGTTTCCCTGCAGCGCCTCCGCAGGAGAGATGGAGTATTGATGTGTTGGGTCATCCAGAGCAGGAGATGCTGTTTGTAGATGCTCTGAACTCGCTTCTTAAATCAGATTTCCCTAATAGGGTATCCGAAAATGTGCTTTCCAAACGAGAGAGCTCTCACCCTCTCAAAGTCATGATGAAAGTCACGGGCGGGCTGCTACGTGCCGCTAATGAGATTGCCCTTTTTGTGCAGAGAGGTAAAAATAGTTGTGAAGAAGAATTGCCGTAAAACCCTCGAGTGTTATAATATGCGATCAATACGTTCTGAACTTCAAACACAGGAAGAAGGGCTTCATCTCTGCGAGGAACAGATTGTCCGTATTCTGTCCAAACATCCGGAGTGCCGAGGCCTTACATCCATTATAAATGACTGTAGACGGCCCATGCCAAGGAGACATCAAAGCATGTGTAAAGCTGGACAGACGTAATGTGCGCCAGCAATATACATTAAGAACTAAAAAGATTAAAATAATGTACGTGAAATATAAATCTGGAAGACTTTGCTTTACGTTCTTATACTCTGGTTACATCCGAAGCTAGATAGGTTCAGATTCCTGCTGGTGACTCTTGGGACCAGACGGCAATTGATCTTCTTCAGTCATTAAAGTGACTTCACACCTTATTTCTGTGCCCGCGGTCGTCTTATAGACCTGAGAAACGTGACCTGCAGACTGATGGGGCCCCAATGTACCTCCGAATTCCACCGAGATGGAGATTTACAGGCTCTGTTTGACCCTCTACACGGTCTGAGCACACACTTTTGTTGTGTACATCACGTCTGTCATTTGAATCCCCATCATCCATTTGGTGAGAGAAACCCCTCCTCTGGGACCCGCACCTACGTGGAGAACGGAGAGGGGAAAGTAGCACTGGCTCGGCTATTTCCGTAGGCCCCATAGAAATGAATGGGAGCGGTGGCCGCACATGTGCGGTCTGCTCCAATTCACTTCTATGGGAGCAGCGGGGAGCTGCGCCTGGTGGTGGCCGGACCCCGTAGAACTCGGGGTCCTCCAGCCACAACTTTCCCAGCTGGGACCCGCACCTATGAGACAATGGGGGCATATGCTAGTGATATGCCCCCATTGTCTGTGATGGGTATACCCCTTTAATCCCCCATTAACGGGGCCTAATGGGTACTGAGCTATCAAATCATCTGGATTATTGAGTCACATGGAAATTGTAAGTATAGTGCAGGGCCGGTTGGATGACGCCCTGTGCAGTATATTCTGTTGGTGTCCTCTCCCCATAGGGTGTGGGGTCCACATCATTTCCAGGATGTAAAGGTCATAAACATCTTTGGGGAGAATTTTCTTTTAATGATTGCCTTTCACTCATTTTGGGCTAAAAATCATTTTTTTTTCAATCGATCTTTTTATTAAACATTTTCAGCAGCTTTGGTCATAAAGGGTGAACTCTCTGCCTATCTGTGAGCATCTTACTTTCACTTTCACTTTGAGCCGTTATTTACCAACAGCTCATAAATATTTATTTAAGCCATACTCTTATCAGTAAGAAAAGAATTGAGCTATACTGAGTGTTTATGAGGTCAGGAGATCAGAGATAAGGAGCCATCAGCTGAGCTGCCTGATGGGAAAAAGTATAAACACAGAGCCTGGTACTAGAGAATATCAAGGCTATACAGATAAAGAGGCTGAAAATGCTTGATAAAGACTAATTGAAAAAATAATTTTTAGCTCAAAATGAATACAATTTATTAATAATAATAATAATAATAATAATAATAATAATAATAATAAATACCCCAAAGGTATCCTCAGGATTGATCATCAATGTTCAAACAACAGGGGTAAACAGCTGTTTGAAGAGGCTGTGGCATTTGGACAAGTAAATAATGTATGTACACAGTGACTCCACCAGCAGAATAGTGAGTGCAGCTCTGGAGTATAATACAGGATGTAACTCAGGATCAGTACAGGATAAGTAATGTAATGTATGTACACAGTGACTGCACCAGCAGAATAGTGAGTGCAGCTCTGGAGTATAATACAGGATGTAACTCAGGATCAGTACAGGATAAATAATTTAACCTTAAAGGGGTTCTCCGGGAATTAAGAAAATGAAAATACTTAAATATCACTTTATTATAAATATATTCCCAAGTACCTTTCATTAGTTATAATGGCTTGTTTTTTCTGGGGAGCAATGATTAGGAGAAACAAAATGGCCACTGTCCTATTACTACACACAAAACCTGTCCTAATCACACAGCAGGACACAGCCACATCCCCACCTCATCTATGTACTTGATGTCTTCTCATGAACTCTGTTCCTTCAGAGATTCAGCTGAAGATCATATTAAACGGTATTCAGGATCATAATCCCTGACAAGCAGAGCAGAGAGGAGGATGAGGCTGCTCTTTACCTCAGTGTTGTGAAGTAACTTGTCCTGCTGTGTGATTAGGACAGGTTTTATGTGTATTAATAGGACGGCGGCCATTTTGTTTCCCCTGATGATTGCTCTTCAGAGAAAATGAGCCATTATAACTAATGAAAGGTATTTGGGAATATTTTTAGAATAAAGTAATATTTACGTATTTTCATTTTCTTAATTCCTGGAGAACCCCTTTAAAGAGGACCTTTCACCGTTCCTGACATTACTGTTTTAATAGCTTCATGCATTCCCCATGTAACAACAATTCTGGAGCATCTATTCTTATGGCTCTATGTTGTGCCATTCCTTTATTATTTGCACTAGAAGTTATATGCAAATTGCTATTTGCCTTCAGTAAAGGAACAGAGGGGAGGTAACAAGTTGTGGGTGTGTCTCTGCACAGTCTGAACATCTTGTTACCTCCCCTCTGTTCCCTTACTGAAGGCAAATAGCAATTCACTTATAACTTCTAGTGCAAATAATAAAGGAATGGCACAACATAGAGACATAAGAATAGAGGCTCCAGAATTGTTAGTATGTGGGGAATGCAGGAAGCTATTAAAATAGGCATGTCAGGAGTGGTGAAAGGTGCTCTTTAATGTAGATAAGCTCCGTATATCAGCTGTGAAGTGATCAGAGGTGTAGATAACCACTAGTTAAGAACAAGAATTTCTACATATAAGGCTAGAGCGTTTCTTATGTAAACCATTATTGTTTCTATAAACACATTACAGCTCCAGCGCCCTCTGTAATGAGGCTGTTTTACTACTGGACGTGATCCATAACTAAAAGGCATGAACAGTTTGTATTTCATGTTTAATTGTCTGTGTGTCCTACAGTGATTAAAAAGTAAACGTCAAAATACTGTGCATCTGTATCCCATTAGGGACCGGTCCACAACTATCCTGAGAATAAGACTAATAAAGAGATATTTTCTTAATCTTCAGCAGAACAGTGGAGGAGCCATCATATGTTGTTATTTTCTGCCTGGAAAACAGAACGTGAAACATCAAGACAGAAAACTGTCCCCTGGTAATGACTCCTAGTATGAGTATTATTATAAATACATACAGTGCAGGTTCAGGCACAACTCATAACCCAAAATACCCAGTACGGTACTGCCCCCTATGTACAAGAATATAACTGCTATAATACTGCACCTATGTACGAGAATATAACTACTATAATACTGCCCCTATGTACGAGAATATAACTACTATAATACTGCTCCTATGTACAAGAATATAACTACTATAATACTGCCCCCTATGTACAAGAATATAACTGCTATAATACTGCCCCTATGTACAAGAATATAACTACTATAATACTGCCCCTATGTACAAGAATATAACTGCTATAATACTGCCCCTATGTACGAGAATATAACTACTATTATACTGCCCCCTATGTACAAGAATATAACTGCTATAATACTGCCCCCTATGAACAAGAATATAACTACTATAATACTGCTCCTATGTACAAGAATATAACTACTATAATACTGCTCCTATGTACAAGAATATAACTACTATAATACTGCTCCTATGTACAAGACTATAACTACTATAATACTGCTCCTATGTACAAGAATATAACTACTATAGTACTGCTCCTATGTACAAGAATATAACTACTTTAATACTGCTCCTATGTACAAGAATATAACTACTATAATACTGCCCCCTATGTACAAGAATATAACTACTATAATACTGCCTCCTATGTACAAGAATATAACTACTATAATACTGCTCCTATGTACAAGAATATAACTACTATAATACTGCTCCTATGTACAAGAATATAACTACTATAATACTGCCTCCTATGTACAAGAATATAACTACTATAATACTGCCTCCTATGTACACGAATATAACTACTATAATACTGCTCTTATGTACAAGAATATAACTACTATAATACTGCTCCTATGTACAAGAATATAACTACTATAATACTGCTCCTATGTACAAGAATATAACTACTATAGTACTGCTCCTATGTACAAGAATATAACTACTTTAATACTGCTCCTATGTACAAGAATATAACTACTATAATACTGCCCCCTATGTACAAGAATATAACTACTATAATACTGCCTCCTATGTACAAGAATATAACTACTATAATACTGCCTCCTATGTACAAGAATATAACTACTATAATACTGCTCCTATGTACAAGAATATAACTACTATAATACTGCTCCTATGTACAAGAATATAACTACTATAGTACTGCTCCTATGTACAAGAATATAACTACTTTAATACTGCTCCTATGTACAAGAATATAACTACTATAATACTGCCCCTATGTACAAGAATATAACTACTATAATACTGCCTCCTATGTACAAGAATATAACTACTATAATACTGCTCCTATGTACAAGAATATAACTACTATAATACTGCTCCTATGTACAAGAATATAACTACTATAATACTGCCTCCTATGTACAAGAATATAACTACTATAATACTGCCTCCTATGTACACGAATATAACTACTATAATACTGCTCTTATGTACAAGAATATAACTACTATAATACTGCTCCTATGTACAAGAATATAACTGCTATAATACTGCCTCCTATGTACAAGAATATAACTACTATAATACTGCCTCCTATGTACACGAATATAACTACTATAATACTGCTCTTATGTACAAGAATATAACTACTATAATACTGCTCCTATGTACAAGAATATAACTACTATAATACTGATCCTATGTACAAGAATATAACTACTATAATACTGCTCCTATGTACAAGAATATAACTACTATAATACTGCTCCTATGTACAAGAATATAACTACTATAATACTGCTCCTATGTACAAGAATATAACTACTATAATACTGCTCCTATGTACAAGAATATAATTACTATAATACTGCTCCTATGTACAAGAATATAACTACTATAATACTGCTCCTATGTACAAGAATATAACTACTATAGTACTGTTCCTATGTACAAGAATATAACTACTATAATACTGCTCCTACGTACAAGAATATAACTACTATAATACTGCCTCCTATGTGCAAGAATATAACTACTATAATACTGCTCCTATGTACAAGAATATAACTGCTATAATACTGCCTCCTATGTACACGAATATAACTACTATAATACTGCTTCTATGTACAAGAATATAATTACTATAATACTGCCCCTATGTACAAGAATATGACTACTATAATACTGCCTCCTATTTACAAGAATATAACTACTATAATACTGCTCCTATGTACAAGAATATAACTACTATAATACTGCACCTAAGTACAAGAATATAACTACTATAATACTGCTGCTATGTACAAGAATATAACTACTATAATACTGCTCCTATGTACAAGAATATAACCACTATAATACTGCTCCTATGTACAAGAATATAACCACTATAATACTGCTCCTATGTACAAGAATATAACATAATACTGCAAATTTAAATCCCACCTAAACAACGATGCAATATTTTTTTTCCTGTTACCCCCTAAAAAGTTAACAAAAATGGAATAAGTTAATTGTGGCCCACAATGGTGTCACAGAAAATGGTTACATCAGGCAGAAAAATAAAACTCTCTCTGAAAGTGGCAACTTAAAGACAAAAAGATGGACCTCTGGTACTGAAGTGGTTACCATCCATGGACATTCTGCCATGAATGTATTTCATTTCAATGGGATTCTCTTCTCTTCTTCTGGCACCGTTTTTTCTCAGCAAAGTTTCTGCCCTGAAGTCATATAGAATGATCTCGGCCCTCCCCCATTCTATTCTTTAAAGTGATGGCGAAGACAAAAATATATAAAGTACACCTCTATTGTCCATGTTATGTATGAACTTACAGTCGGAAGGGTGAACTGTAGACCATGCCCGGGGACATCTACATGCAAGGCTGACACCTACCTCCGGGCTACAGGCTTATCATATTGAGAAGAGTGGTTTTCTATACTTAGAAAGCTAATAATATTACTGGTGTGTTTATAATCATATATTCTGCCTGTGAATAAAGCAGTGATATATGACAAAAAAAGCAACACGTATCGCTCGCCTGGTGTAATAATTAAACATAGGCGGCACGGACGGCACTGGGAAGGAGTGCTACCACTCAAAAAGCAGTGATATGTATTAGCTTTCTAAGCATAGCAAACATCCATTCTCAACATGTTAGGACACAGCTCCAAGACACAGCTCTGCGCTCAGAAAGCTGATATCTAGCCCTGTGAATCAAGGGGAGGCAGGAGTGTGCAGAGCACAGGGGATGTTACAAAGAGGTGCTCCAAGGATTTAGCCCTGCCCCTGGTGCTCCAATGTGCTCATTTGCATATTAATAAAAATGCTGATATCTCTGCAACTGTTTAACCTACGGACAAAAGAAAGGTATCATTTTAATCAGCATGATGAGCCCGACCAGGCAGTATGTTTGGTTTAATAGCGTTGATGATGCTGACAGAGCCTCTTTAAATGTGCTAACAGAAACGCTGCAATCGTTATCACCCACATTAGCAGTGTTATGTTACATGAAAAAATCAATGCCTTCCATTCTGATCTCACAGGCCAAATTGATAAAATATGGCAACCTTGGTCAGACATCGTTCTTATTCAGTACAATTGATGTACTATATGCAATATAGTATGCAATTTTTTAAAAACTGAATTTATGCAACTTTTTTGTCTCTTTTAGCTATAATGTATTGGAATAATCATCTAGAATTTGTTATAAAAGTGACCCTCTCCATCTGCTCCTACACGAGAGATGAAAATGAGTAAAAAATGACCATTTAAAAAAATTATGTGTGGGTTTAAGGCGTGTTCAGTCAATGACAGCCGATTGTTTACCGCTCACGTCAGATTAACTGATGTGATTCCGCCTAGACCATCGTAAAATGTGAGGCATTATGGTGCATCAAGTTTCAGACCTATTTCGGAAGCAAATAGTGTAATCCGCTGGTCTTTGCTAATGCAGTGGGTGTGGCTTAACAGAAAGGAGGTGTGGCTTGGCATTGCGGGAAATTGCCTAAAGGGGTTTTCTCATCTGAGACAATGGGGGCATATCGCTAGGACGGCTGGGACCCGCACCTATCTCCTAAACAGAGCCCAGAAAGTGGAGCAGTGGCCGGTCATGCGAGGTACGCTCCCATTCATTTCAATGGGGAGAGCGCTTGGTGGTGGCTGCAGGGGAGTCCTCCAGCCACCACTTTGTCGCTCTGTTCTCAGTGTAAGACAATGGGGGCATATCCTAGCCATATGCCCCCATTGTCTCAGATGAGACAACTCCTTTAAGATGTAATAATGGGTACCAAAATTGAAACAACTTTTGGGACAGAATTTGGATGTAAAATGGCCAACTAATAATTGGTATGGAGGTAGACAAGGTATCCATGATTAGAAAAATGTATATTTGTTACAGTGCCACACTTGTCCACAGGCAGTGTCTGGTATTACAGCTGCAGTACCAGACACAGCACAATGACAATAGCGGTAGAGAAATCGTAGTGTCTCTGTTTTAATCTCTTTGTTGGTTCTTTGGTCTTGCTGATAGTGTCCCTTCTCTCTGGCCATAGCTGTCCCTCAAGGCTCAGACCCTTGCAGGGAAGATGAAGGAATGTCATTGATCCCTCTTCCCCGGCGATGCATGACTAGGACATTAGTACTGGAAACAAGCTAATGTGCAGAAAGGGGTCAGAGCAGACGGGTCAGAGGTCAGCGCCTCCAAACAGGTGGGTGACAACTGATGACTCCAGGCTGGAGATGACCTGTCACCTGACATACGGCAGAGGATCATGTCCCTCCTGCTGGTCCCCCATAACCTCTTGTGGGAGAAATGCAGCATTTTAATACCTCCCTCTCCATCCCTGGGACTGGCAGCCATCTTGAAAAAGGCAGAATTAAGTAAATGGGGCCACCATAGAAAGCAACAGTCTCTGCAAATTTGGGGTGGCCCGGGCTAAAACTGGGCAGGGGTTCTGTAATCTATGCCCATAAATGGGTAGCCCCCATTTGGGGTTGTTCCCAAAGGCAGGACCTACTTGTCCCTAATTTAAGTATGAGAGTGTGATGGTGGGGGTTTAACACCTAGGATCCCTGAGGATCAGCTGTTAGAGCGGCACCGGTGCTCCGCGGCCCTCTGCTTGCTTACCAAGCACAGCGCCGTCCATTGTATGGTGGCTGTGCTTGGTATTACAGCTTAGCCCCATGTGACCGATGAACGTGTCATCACTGGTAGGCTTGAGCGAATCGACCTTCGCATCGTAGATCAATTCGTTCAACTACTTTGATTTTAATGCTGTTTCTGTACAGCATTATAATGTATTGGCTCCGTGGAGCCAAATTTCATTTCGCCGAAGTCGCGCAATACTTTGGTGAATTCCTACTATATTTATATATGCATCTTAAAAATTTTGCAGACTGTGGTACTGGCTGATACCTCGGTACTAGAGATGAGCGAGCATGCTCGGCCGAGCATGCTCGAGTGCCATTTTTGCGTATTTGCGTACGCATTTTAAAATTCGTACGCTATTCATACGCATATTTTAATCTATACGCAAATGCGTACGAATAGCGTACGAATAGCGTACGAATAGCGTACCAAAGTCGGTACCAAAGTCCACTTCAGATTTCTATTTTAAATTATTTTATCGAAGTGTTTGAACGAATCGGCTTTGGATCTACAATGCAAAGGTCGGTTCGCTCAAGCCTAATCACCGCTTTAGGAAAAGCTGCGAGAAAGCCGCGGAGCGCACAGGAGCGTCGGTGCCTTCTCAAACTGCTACACCAATAAAGAGGCATGTATCACCGGCTCTATAACGTTTCATCCAAAAATAATGCAGAGACCTCAGAGCCCCACCGCTACCTCAAAGGGAATGTAGGATAGAGAGGTCTCCTATCCAGTCCTGTGTCTCCTCGTAGTCTGTCCAGATGTCTCTCACTGCAGTCACTGCTACACACACTTAGGCTAAATTCATACTGCGGGCACCTCCGCCAACCGCCATTTAACTCCAAAATCCTCCATTACCGCCTGCTGCGACTTGCCAGAACACATCGACGACTCTAGAACAGAAAGAAATATCAGAACAAAACAACCAACCCAACATCCACGAAACCACTCCTAACGGGCGGGACAACACGCTTCCTTTCAAAGAGGAAGTCAAAGGGGGGGGACCAGCTACTATATAGGCTAGGGGAGGGGCCACCCGCGGCGGGAAGGAAGGGGGAGTGGAATCAAGAAACCAACCCGCCATTGGCCTGCTAAAAAACGTCAGAAAGAGGGGGGGAAGCAAATTAACCCCTTTCTGGCCACACCTCCCATTGACTATTAAACAAGGGGGAGGGGGAGGGAGAAAACCAACACACGGCCCGTCAGCAAAAAGGGGGGGGGGCATCCGCAGTCTCAGTGCCCCCTCTCTATGCAATCGGGTGCCCTTCCATACACTTTATACTAGTGTGTACAGTGTATCACTGTACAGCGGCGGCCTCAGGAAGCGCACGGCATCATAGCAACCAATAATGACGCCGTGCGCTCCTGCTCTCAGAAGGAGCACGGTCCGTGAAATCGGACGTGTGAATTTAGCCTTAGGGAGTGTCGTAGCTCTCGGCTGAGCCCAGATGGAGTTAACGGCTCTCAGGAGAGATGTACACTGTGCGGCGAGTTGCTCCAAAGAGAGAGATCGCTAGATGGAATATAGAGGTGGATAGTGCAGACTGAAAACCGTAGGTTCTATTCCATACTCACAACTAGTGATGAGCGAAGCGAGCTTCAGATGCTACATCCGAAGTCTGTACATTATTAGAACGTATGGGTTCCGATGAGCCAAAGGCAGGTATTCGTGAAGTGAATAACTTTAGTAGTTAAATTTTAAAGTGGAAAACCACTTTAAAACTTGGAACTGAACTCGGCTTCAGTTATGAGGTACCAGTTGGAATCGAAGTTCGGTTCCCAGTTTTAAAGTGGTTTTCCACTTTAAAATTTAACTACTAAAGTTATTCACTTCACGAATACCTGCCTTTGGCTCATCGGAACCCATACATTTTAAAGATGTACGGAGAAGCGTCTCTGGATAGTATTATTCCGAAGCCAATTTGGATGTAGCATTCAAAGCTCGCTTCGCTCATTATTATTCAAGATGTATCCAGAATATAAAAGTATGTAACCAGCACTGCTAAAAAGAAGAGCAGGCCCCGGAAGAAGCCAAGGGTTGGAAAAACTCTGGGTCGGGTGTTTTTAGCAGTATTGGTAACACACTTTTATAGTTTGGATACGTTGTGAATTTGGAATAGAACCTACGGTTTTCAGTGTGCACTATCTACCTCTATATTGCATCCAGTGATCTCTCTCTTTGGAGCGACTTGCCACACGGTGTTCATCTCTCCGGAGAGCCGTTTACTCCATCTGGGTTCAGCCGAAAGCTACGACTTGTGATGAGCGAAGCAAGCTTCGGAGGCTACATCTGAATTCGCTTCATTCAAAACTTCGGATTCATACCGTACAGAGATTCATCTTGGTACAGTACTAAAATGTATGGGCTCCGATGAGCCGAAGTAAGTTATTCGTGAAGTTGCGTGAGACTTTGTTGAATAACTTCGGTAGTTGATTTTTAAAGTGAAAAACCACTTTAAAACTTGAAACCGAACTTGGCTTTGGTTTCGACTAGTACCTCAACTACTGAAGTTATTCAACGAAGTCACGCACAACTTCACGAATAATAACTTCGGCTCATCGGAGCCTGTACATTCTAATCCTGTACGGAGATGGATCTCCATAAATTTGAATGAAGTGAATTCAGATGTAACATCTGAAGCTCGCTTCGCTCAACACTAGCTACGACCCTCCCCGAGTGTGTACAGCAGTGACTGCAGTGAGAGACATCTGCGCTCAACCTGGAGCTACGATCCTCCGCTAGTGTGTACAGCAGTGACTGCGGTGAGAGACATCTGCGCTCAACCTGGAGCTACGATCCTCCCCGAGTGTGTACAGCAGTGACTGCGGTGAGAGACATCTGCGCTCAACCTGGAGCTACGATCCTCCGCTAGTGTGTACAGCAGTGACTGCGGTGAGAGACTTGTGCGCTCAACCTGGAGCTACGATCCTCCGCTAGTGTGTACAGCAGTGACTGCGGTGAGAGACATCTGCGCTCAACCTGGAGCTACGATCCTCCCCGAGTGTGTACAGCAGTGACTGCGGTGAGAGACATCTGCAGTCAACCTGGAGCTACGATCCTCCGCTAGTGTGTACAGCAGTGACTACGGTGAGAGACATCTGCGCCGACAGCGTGTGGAGTTTATGGAATAACTAAGAGGAGACACAAGACTGAATAGGAGACCTCTCCATCCTACACTCCCTTTGAGATAGCGGTGAGGCTATGAGATCTCTGCCTGATTTTTGGATGAAAAGTTATAGAGCCGGAGATATGTGCGTCTTTACTGGTATGGTGTGAATAGGAGCTTATGGACTTGGTCCTGGTTTCTCCGCTTCATCTATTAGGTGCCTAACTACATTTATATTTATTTCTCAAACAGATGATTGGTGAGGGTCCTGGGTTTCAGACCTCACCGATCAGATACTGATGACCTATTCAGAGGATAGGTCATAAATTATAAAGTTATAAAAACCCTTTAATTGGAGGTTGATGGCATCGTTCACTGTGCCAAAGCTAGTCCTCCTGATCCCCCACCCTCGGCTTGGCTAACTGTGCTGTGATTTATTTCAGGAGAAGGTAGTAAGCTTCTGCCCCCCAGGAATAAAAGGATTGGGTGTCTTGAAATCCATCCTCCCAATCCTGACATCTATAGTCGAGGAAAATCAAAAGCCAAAGTGGTAGGCTTGCCCCATCTAATGTGCATGGCCTCACGGATCTGCTTGATAATCTTCAAGGCTCTCTACTCTACCCAAGAAATGTTCTATCCTGTTCTCGATCCATCCAGTCATCCAGAAAATCTGACGCTGGATTAAAGGAATGTGCTATGAAGAATTTCCTTCACACGTTACAGTAATGGGGGCAGGTTGTGTGGAGATCACTGCGGTGAGACTAATCGGTAGGTATGAATGAGGGTTGTCCAGGCCTTCAATGGCTTCTTTCCCAGGGTAGGTGATACGAGGGGGGAGGGTGACGGCCTCAGGGGTTCTCTATAATCCACTCAGAAGGAATTAACGAGCTGCCACCATTACCTGAGAGTGAAGGCTTTATCAGACAGCCGGATTCTGACAACGATTGTCAAGAAGGAAGCGTTCTTTCCTGGCAACCACCTGCTTGGTAGTGGAGGTGACCGCTGCTATTACATACAGCGATCTCCTCCACAGTTATACCAACGCTCTTCCCTATACTAAATCATTGTTTGCCGGTAGCAGATGGTGATTAGACACCACAAACTGCTGCCTGCAAACAATGATTTTTTAACATGTGAAAAGATTTGGAATGATGTTCGAGCATTGGGTAATCGGCGGCAGTATTACACTGCCATATTACTACGAACGTTCGTTAGCGATCATCTGGCAGAGAATCTGCCTGTCTAATACAGAGGCTTGATGGAAGGAGGGCTCTGGTATAACCGATACGAAATCACACCATCAGACAGATGTCTGCCCAACAAGTCCTCTACTAGAGATGAGTGAAGTATTCAAAAATTTGATTTGGCTGCTTCGCCAAATTTTACAAAAAAATTTGTTTTGTCATTAAGTACTTTGTCACAAGCGCATTTCTTTGTAAGTAGTGTGTGTAAGCATTTGTAAGCATACAGTAGATGATTGCAGCATAACAATAACACATAAAAAAAAAATCATATTTACCCTATCCATTTGCTCGTGAAGAGCCGGCCGCCATCATGATTCAAGATCTGGCGCAAAACCACGCGTGGCCCCTGATGACGTCATCACATTGGCCGGCATGGTGACATCATACGTCACTGCACACCGGACTGCGTGTGAGATCTTCAATCAAGATGGTGGCAGCCGGCCCGTCTCGATTAAATGGATCAGGTAGGTATGATTTCTTTTAGCTTTTTACACCATTTCGCTGCCACGAAGCACAAGGAAATTTGGCTTCGCAGTGAATCGAATCTTCCCTGAAATTCGGATTGAAGTTTATGGACTTCGATTCGCTCAACACTACCCTCTACCATTATACCATAGCTCTGAACTATTGCTTTATTATTAAAGTACTTCTGTTATAAAGTAAGATAAGGCCGGAGCCTTGGTGACCAGTGGGTTGTATTTTTACAGAATGCTTGATTTAATAAAAATGACCCATTAAAGGGCATCTGTCAGCAGTTTTGTACCTATGACACTGGCTGACCTGTTACATGTGCACTTGGCAGCTGAAGACATCTGTGTTGGTCCCATGTTCATATGTGACCGCATTTATGAGAAAAATGATGTTTTAATGTATGCAAATGAGCCTCTAGGAGCAACGGGGGCGTTACCATTACACCTAGAGGCTCTGCTCTCTCTCAACTGCCACACCATCTGAACTTTGATTGACAGGGCTAAGTGTGATGATGTTTTCACTGCCTGGCCCTGTCAATCAAAGTGCAGAGGGTGCAGCAGTTGCCAAAGAGAGCAAAGCTACTAGGCAGTGCCTTCTGGACAGAGCAGTGAAATGACAGGGCTCAAATCGGTTACCATGGCAGCCTGGATGCTTCTGAAGCCTTGAGTGAAAATCCTATTCACCCTAATAGATCTATATTAGGGTGAATACATAGTAACATAGTAACATAGTTTATAAGGCCGAAAAAAGACATCTGTCCATCCAGTTCGACCTGTTTTCCTACAAGTTGATCCAGAGGAAGGCAAAAAACCCCTGTGCGGTAGAAGCCAATTTTCCTCACTTTAGGGGAAAAAATTCCTTCCCGACTCCAATCAGGCAATCAGAATTACTCCCTGGATCAACAACAACCCATATCTAGTAACTATAACCTGTAATATTATTACCCTCCAGAAATACATCCAGGCCCCTCTTGAACTCTTTTACTGAACTTACCATCACCACCTCCTCAGGCAGAGAGTTCCATAGTCTCACTGCTCTTACCATAAAGAATCCTCTTCTATTTTTGTGAACAAACCTTCTTTCCTCCAGGCGCAGAGGATGTCCCCTCGTCATGGTTACTGTCCTTGGGATAAAGAGATCATGGGAGAGATCTCTGTACTGACCCCTGATATATTTATACATAGTTATTAGATCTCCCCTCAGTCGTCTTTTTTCTAAAGTGAATAACCCTAATTTTGATAATCTTTCTGGGTACTGTAGTCCACCCATTCCAGCTATGACTTTAGTTGCCCTCCTCTGAACCCTCTCCAGCTCTGCTATGTCTGCCTTGTTCACAGGAGCCCAGAACTGTACACAGTACTCCATGTGTGGTCTGACTAGTGATTTGTAAAGTGGCAGGACTATGTTCTCATCACCGCCATCTATGCCCCTTTTGATGCAACCCATTATCTTATTGGCCTTGGCAGCAGCTGTCTGACACTGGTTTCTGCAGCTTAGTTTGCTGTTTACTAAAATTCCTAGGTCCTTTTCCATGTCAGAGTTACCCAATGTTTTACCATTTAGTATGTACTGGTGACTTGCATTATTCCTTCCCATATGCATAACCTTACATTTGTCAGTGTTAAACCTCATCTGCCACTTCTCTGCCCAAGCCTCCAGTCTATCCAGATCCATCTGTAGCAGTGTACTGTCCTCTTCTGTGTTAATTACTTTACACAGTTTAGTGTCATCTGCAAAAATTGATATTTTACTGTGCAAGCCTTCTACAAGGTCATTAATAAATGTATTGAAGAGAATAGGGCCCAATACTGACCCCTGTGGTACCCCACTAGTTACAGTGACCCAAAGATCCCCAATAGGGCAAGGGATCAAAAGATCCCAGGATCTAGCCCTCTAAGGGGCTAATAGTTATTAAATAAAAACGTAAAAAAATATTTCCCTATTTTACATCTAAAAATATATTAAAGGGGTTGTCCAGGCTTTTCAATATTGATGACCTAGCCTCAGGATAGGTCATCAATATTGAAAAGCCCAGACAACCTCTTTAACAATAAAAAAAAATAAACATATCAGGTATATCTGTATCCGAAAATGTCTGAACTCTTAAAATATTTTTAAAAATTCCTGTGCTGTGATCGCCGTAACGGAAAAAATTAAAAACACATGATTCAACATTTTTTTAGCCCCCCCCCCCAAAAAAAAAGAAAAAATCCAGTAACAGTGATCAAAAAGTCGTATGTACCACAAAAATGGCACCAATAAAAACTACAGTTCATCCTGCAAAAAAACAAGCCCTCACCCAGATCTGTGGATGTAAATTAAAAAAGTTAGATTTTTTTCAAATGTTTTTATTTTTTTTTAAAAGTAGTTAAAACAAAATCTATACAAGTTTGGTATCGCTGTATTTGTATTGAGCTGCGGAATAAGAACGTCATGTCATTTTTAGTGCACAGTGAACGCCGTTAAGTCAAAACCCCAAAAACCGTGACGGAATTGTGTTATTTCGTTTTTTCAATTTAATCCCAAAAAGATTTTTTTCACCTTTTCAAATAACAGACATGGTAAATTAATTGGTGCCCTTAAAAAATACAACTTATCCCGCAAAAAAAAAAAAGCCCTCATATGGCTATATGAGCGGAAAATTAAAAAAGTTCCAGCTATTGGAAGGTGGGGAGGAAAAAACAAAAATGCAAAACAAAAAATGGGCCCGGTAATTAAGGGGTTAACTGTATTTAAGTATAAAGAAGGAATACAACAGACGACGTGACTCTTGGGTGCATTAAATATAATTGAGAAAATGTATACGGCTGATTTTTCTTTCCATATTTGCGCCCTCCTGCAACTTGTACAAATTATTACATCTAGTTTGTATGAGAAGAATTTATTTGGAGTTCAAGTATCAGAACAGGTCAGGCTGGAAGTAAAAGCCTAATAGCGTGATCCTGAATATCAGAGGACTGGCGGAATCCCAGACATTTGGTTTTACATTTGCCATGATGAAAAGTCGATTTTCCAACAAAGTTCTGCCAAAAAAAAGACTTTGAAGGAAGCGTTAGAATAATTTAGTAGTTGCCTGTGTTCTCTCTTAGTGAAATAACCCAGAAAACGAGGAGTACAAAAAGACAATGCCCTTAAGAGGAGCCGTCTGAGATCATCTGGTTTTCTAAAAAAAAAAAAAAAAAAGAGTGCCACCAATTCCACAGGTGATTTCTGGTATTGCAGCTGCATTCAAGTTAATGGAGCTGAGTTATGGCACCAGACACCAGTGGTGTAACTAGAAATGGCTGGGCCCCACAGCACATTTTCGAACGGGCTCCCCCTCCTCCAAAACTTCTTTGCAGCCCCCACTCCTGTGGCTAGTCAAGATCGCTCTCTCAGACAAGTCCCGGCAGCCGCTCCGTCCATTTCCTACAGTGTCCTTGTATATAATGTCATTGTATAATACTGTTGAGGGGGTCCTGATAATGAAATCTTTTAGTCCTCCTCCTGGGTGGGCCCCTTCTGAGTTCGGGCCCCGAAACAGCTTCTTCCCCTCTATCTACACCCCTGCCAGACACAACCCATGGTGAAGAGTGTCCACGTGTGACACAATTCAAACAAGACCCGACCCTGCACATACATGTGGCTTCATTCTCTCTGCCGTCTCTTCTTGCTAAGGGCTCATGCACACGAACGTATTTTCCTTCCGTGTCCGGTCCGTTTTTTTTTTTGCGGACCGCAAAATACATACGGTCGTGTGCATGAGCCCTAACGGGTGAAGAAGGGGCAGATGGAGGCAAAATTCATTATAGAAAGAAAAACTCCGTACGGCTTGTTTCGCACACAAATTTTTGCTGAAATAAGCTACTTTTTGGTGTTTTCGTTTTTTGGGTATTATTTTTTGGCCAAAAATCCTTGACTTTACATTAAAGTGAAATATATAATGCACCATGTACAAAGGTGTTTTGGTTTGTGACATAATTTTTGGTATTTTTGCGGTTATTGTAGTGTTTTTATAAGCAGGATCTGAGTGTGAAATTTAAAAAAAAAACAAAATTTTCTTTATAAAAATGAAAGAAGTTGTTGGGCTACTAATATTGCTGACCTATCCTAGATCAGTGAGAGTCCGACAACCAGCACCCCCATCGATCAGCCGTTTTGCACAGCTGCGGGTGTCTGAAACTACAGTATACAGAGCTGGAAGCAGACAGCACCGTACACTGTGTAGTGGCCATGCCGGGTACTGCAGTTCAGCTCCCATTGAAGTGGATGGGAACTGAGCTGCAGTATGGTGGAGCTGGAAAGTCCACAGTGTACAGAGATGTCGGATCGTTGGGGATGCCAGGGTGTCAGACCCCCAACAACCTGATACTGATGACCTATCCTGAGAATAGGGAATCAATATCTGTAGCCCCGACAACCCCTTTAAAAAATACCAAAAATAACCACATTAACAAACAACATAAAACCCTAAAAAAAAAACACTAAAAAATGTAATAAAAATGCAGAAAAATGTGTGCGTTCAGCAGCTCTAAGATTTACTATTGTAATTGTGTCCCCTGAGGCTCGGAATTTACACAATCAATGGCTTCTAGAGGAGAACCTGGAAATGTGCCCTCACGTGCCACGCCGGTAATCTGCATGGGCACCGGATCAATGGCAGCCACTCGTTACACAGGTAATAAAACAGACAGCACATATGAGATTCATAACCATACGGAATAACCCCGCAGAGAGCACAAACCCCTTTGAAGATTTCAGGGAATTTGCCAACAGATGTTAAACAGCTTTAGGTGGAACTGGAGGATCTCGTTTCTCCTAATCATTTTAGGTTCTCATGGAGGCGTCTTAGTTTGTGGAAATAATGGGAAAGCAGTCATGACAGATTTACTTAGTTATGTTGTCATTTTGAAAGCAGGCATTAAAAAGAGGAGAAGAAACAACTGTGGGACTGGATTCATGGACAAGGAGCAGTAGATGAGAAGATGGCCTCAACTGTTAGGGGGTTGTGGTACTACCATTATATGCTGACAGGCTACAGGGTGGTACCTTGGATTAGTCTTTATTTACAAATGGTCTGCAACCAGTAATAGCCTAACTTGCACCTATGTCATTTTTATTTTATTAAGACATAGCTTTTATTTTCTTTTGTTAAAAAAACCTAATTTCTATGTGCAATAAACACAACTTAAAAATAGCAGTGTGCTGGCTTGTTTCCAATTTCACCCTGTGAATCTGTATACTTTTATATTCTAAATAGTTGGCAGGCTGGTAGCCGCGCGCTGGCTCCAGGCCTTTGCCATCTAATCTGTCCCTATTTAGACTCTGGTTATATAGGTGTGTATCGCCTGCTCACTGACACTTAAAATAAGTCCCTCAAACGCGGGACAACTGTTGAAATCAATCTAAAAGTGCTACAAAAAATAGGGGTGTAACTCTGGCCTTACAGTATACTTGGCTGCCATGGAGGATCAAAGTAGAGATAGAGAAAGATACTCTATCTTGCCAGGCTGATAATATGGCTGACAATGCCTGTTACACATTTACTGCTTTTACTTAGAAAAACTGCACTTTTTTTAAACTTTTTTTGGAGGTACCCTTTTAATAAAACCAGAGATCTGGCGATCGCTGCTCTAAATCAGCAAAGAACTGATTTTGTTGCTGTTTCCCTACAGTGGCCACTAGAGGTGAAATGTAGCATTACACGCAGTCATGGAAATAATTCATACATACATACAGCATATAGCAATTATCAACTCTCCACTCATAGACAAGCAGCATGATATCCACATGCTCTGGCAGGGCACAGAAAGGGGTTCTCAACCTGGAAGCTAAATTCCCCAAACCAATAATTCGTATATAATCGCTGGGTGAGAGTGGAACGTAACTGAGATATGAACCCTTGAAAGAACCCCTAAAACCCTCTGTTCAGCCTTACATTTAATCAGAGCTTTATTGTCCTGGGATTTTTTATTTTTTTCACGGCATTTTATTTCTGGGAAAATAGCAGAAGTGGAAGAGACAAGAGAAGAGAACGTGGACTTCTACAGTTTCCAGAACACAGTCCCTGTAGTGTAAGGACGAGAGCTGAGAACATCAATATCCGACTGCTGGACGGAGTCCAAGTGGTGGAGAGGCTGGAAATCTTACACTGATATTCCCACTGATTCCCGCAGAGAGTAATGGCCAAATGATGGACTATACAGGTCATACTGCCGAGATAATCACATTAACCGGGTCCTACACTGCGAATGTTAAAGGGGAGACGCAACATAAATTCTCGGTTATAGAAAGATAATATTTTTGCTCCTTGCTTGGCCGAGCTCCAATATGAAATCTACGTGGTAGACATATAACATGGATGGGGCGCCAGCTCAGACGGCCCTTACTTCTGTATCCTATACAGTGTTAAGAGAGGGGCGCCGGCCCAGGGGACATCCTTCTGTTGTGAGGAATGGGAAGGGGGGGAGGAAGAGTAGACAGAGAGAGTGGAGAAAAACATGCCAGAAAGGCCTCTTCTACGTTTGACTTTAGGCCAATTCCAGGTCAAAAACAAAAAAAATAAGTTTTTTGGACTTTGCCTTTTTACTGAAACCAAAAAATTGTGCCATGCTCCATTACATGTTGGAATACAGAAGGGGGCAACTGGGGAATTGTGTAAAGAGTTATTCCCAACTAGACATTTATGACATATCTCAAGAATGGAAGAAGCATTTGTGGCCACCTCTTCATTCACCACTATGGGATTTCCAAAAATAGCCAAGCACTGCCTTGGCGTTATTCGGAAGTCTTATAGCAGTGAATGAATGGTTGGTCACGCACGCATGGCTTGATCTCCATCAACTGCTATAGGGCCTCTGAAAATAACCGAATGTGCCTGTTTTTTTGCCGGTCCCATAGCAGTGAGTGGACAGGACTCTGAGCATGCACCACATGCTGTCCGGTCATGGTGGGGCCCCATTCTTGAGATAGGTGAGTCTCCCACCTCTGAGACCTGCTCCTATCAGACATTTATGACATATTCTATTGATAGGCCATAAATGTTGAGATGGGACATGGGTATACTTGTCAAGTCTTCATGGTTGTCATCCATATGGCCCTTTTACTAATGAAATTTTGCCCCCCTGGACCGAGTCTGATGATTCAGCATTCCAGCATCACATATAGTTAGAGAGTTTATGGAGGACTGTTCTCCATGGTGCCCTCCATGCTTTGCCCAGAACATCTTCCAGCTCTTCTGAGAGTGCGGAAGACCTCTTTTTTCCATAAGTCTCCAGGAGCTTCCAGAAGAGTTGGCAAGTATGACTTCAAGGGTAAAATATAGTACCTTATATACCGTAGTACAACAGCTGTCCCTACAATCATGCGGTCTAGCATGGCTCTGATGGTGACAATTGTCATTTTTCCAGGAGAGACCTTACTAGGCCCAGGGGCGGACTGGGAACCTAAAGTGGCCCTGGAAAAAATACTAAAAGTTTTGTATTTGGGTCCAAATTGATGGAAGGCAGGGTCAGCAATGCCATACTGTGGCACATTATACCACCCCAACAGAGCCAAATACCACAGCCCATCACAAAATACTGCCAGCAGCACAAAATACATCCCCAAAAACTTACTCACCAGCCCCCTGGGCATCGGCCCACCGGGAAAATTCCCTGTAAGGTCTATGGCCAATCCGGCCCTGACTAGGCCATACCATATATAGGGGTAGATGATGGCAGGCACAAATCTAAATTCTACTTCATATTTTTTTATGTGTGTAAAAAATAAAGTGAATTTAGAAGATGTACGGTAATTTCCACACTAATAACACCCCATCCCCCCCACGTACCCACACACTCTGTCCTCTGCTCAGGAACCCCTCTATAAGCCAGAGCAGAAAGTGACTTGTTCTGGTGGATTCGAGCCCTCCATATATTACCAGAATGACCTTTTATCTGAATGGCCGCCATTTATTGTAGAGAAAATGCTGGGCCGGCCACAGCTTCACCAGACACAATCAGCTGCTTGCCGGGGAGCAAGGAGTGGGACCTGAGGTGGTTGTCTCTAATGAAATGGATACGTGTCAAAATGCAGTGGGACATGACTGGGCGGTGGGGTAAATGGGTTTTCCGAGAGTTTTTTTTAGAGATGACTTATCGTCTGGTCTGACACCTGGAACCCCACCGATCAGCTGTTTGAGAAGGCACCAGAGCAGTAGCGTTGTGGCCTTCTCTCAGTTTTGCCTAGGCCATTTGAGGTCATGCTCATTGATCACATGGCCTAGGCGCAGCTCTGCACATTGAAGTAAATGGGGTTATTTATGAGGTTATTATGTGAAGTCTCGCAAGACTTTGCAAAGTAATAACTTTGGCTCATCGGAACCAATACATTCTAATACTGTATGGCGCTCCGGCTCTGTACAGTATTAGAACCAAGTTTTATGCGAATCGACTTTGGATGTTTCATCCGAAGTCGATTCACTCAACCCTATCAGTAATGGATATCATTCCATTGTGAAATAGAAGTAGCAGAAGTTAGCCCCCTCCCCCCCTCTCCACTTTGGGGAACCTAAAAAAAAAAAAAAGTAGAAAACAGTAAAAAGTTTATAAAAATACAAAAAATGTATAAAGTTCTAATCACCCCTTTCCCCAGAATAAAATATCATCATCTCACCATGTCCGAAAACGCCATAATATCACAGTAAAAACAAAACCCATAAAACTGTGGCAAAATTGAATTTTTTTTCCAATTCACCAGCACTTTTTTAAACACAGGTTTAATTTTAAACTTTTTTTTAAAATTCTAGCAAAATATATTAGTAAAATATGGCAAATTTCAATTTCTTGGATTCCAATTTGCTCCTAGTTGGCATGTTGTGAGGAGCACCCGGTCTGCACCACTGTAACCTGTATGTTATAGATTAGAACAAGCCCTGACACTAGACGCGGGGTCAGAGGTCACACCTGCTATTCTTAAATATTTTTGCTTCTAAAAGGACGCATAACAATATGTGCGCACCAAAGGCATTCCAGCCGAGAAACCAATCCCCTGCAGCTGTTATATCATGAGGCCTGGACCATGCCGCTCAATGAGGAATATTATCCCCTGAAACCATCTCGAGAAATGATTTTGCTATGCTCTTAGGCTGAGAAATGCAAAGCAACGTCCGTCTCCTCCTCCTGCACAATGGAGAACTTTCCATTGGGGAAGGGGGAAGTACCGGCAACCCGGCAATTTGGCTTCAGATCTGTAATTTTGGAATTAGCGCCTCTGTACAGATCTATTTCAGAAGTGACAGAAGCCGGGAATAGAAAGGATTTTAAAGGGATATTAGTAATTTTGTAGCAGAGCAGTCAGTGGTACAGTCATAGTCATACATTTTAAGAGTGAAGGTTCTCATAAAGTTTGCTGCTTCAGTTTTAATTTTCATTAACCCTAGATTGTTATAAAGAACGATCAGATTAATTGTGATTAATTGCAAAGTCATTCCTTGCCATAAAAATTAACATAATCACAAAAGTCCCATTTCCACTGCATTGTAGCCACGTCACAAAATGTCCTGCTAAAGCCTCATTCACACGTCCGTGTCCGTGCTCAAATCCGTCAGCAGGTGGTCAGTGAGGCATCCGTGAAGCTGTCCGTGAAGGATCTGTGTTGGGTCTGTGGGTCCGTGTTTTGCCATCCGTGTGGAGAACACGGACAGCACACGTCCGTGAAACACTGACGTGTGAATGAAGCTTAAAGAAGAACTCCCGCAAAATTTTTTATTCTCTGACCTATTAGAAAGGTGCATGATATAATCTATAGTGAATGTCATTTTCTTATCAGAGGCTGTAATTGTGAGTTATCCCCTCTCTTCTAATTATAGCTGGGTCATGTGACCAACTCCCTGACCTCCAACTGACCCAGGACAGCAAGCCAGTCACTTCTCTATTCATTCCTATGCGACTGAAAGTGAGGTTCCCATAAGAATGCATAGAAAATTAGACTTCCTGTCCACACATAAGTCTCTGTGTGAGTTGGTGGGTCTAATTCCTAGTCACATGACACAGATGAGAAGCATCAGGGAGATATAACTCACAAATACAGACACTGGCAAGAAAATTACATTCACTACAGATTACATCATGTACATTTCTAGCAAGACATGGGATAATTTTTTTTGCTGGAGTTCTTTAAGTGATCTCATTAGTTCAGGAGAAAGTGTTAACAAGGACAAGGCAGCTGCCATCACTCTGTCATGCTAATTGAAGTAAAAGTGAAGACTGGTTGCTTTTAAACGGGGAGGGGATGCTTGAAATCCTTGTCTTCTTCTGTTAGCCATGGTTACCTCCAAGGAGAAATGTTCAGCTATCATTGCTTTGAATCAAAAGGGCTTCACAGGTAAGGACATTGCTGCTTGTAAAATTTCACCTAAATTGACCATTTATTAAATCATCAAGAACTTCAAGGAGAGAGATTCAATTGCTGTGAAGAAGGCTTCAGGGCAGCCAAGAAAGTCCAGCAAGTGCCAGGAACATCTCCAGCTGTCAAACTGGGTCACCACAAGTGCAAAGCTTGCTCAGGAATGGTAGCAGCATTTGTACGCAGTGAGTTGAAGGTTGTTGGAGGATGGCCTAGTGTGAAAGAGGGCAGCAAATAAGCCACTTCTCTCCAAGAAAAAACATCAATTACTGATGGACGTTCTGTCAGAAGTACATAGATTGGACTGGAGAGGTCTGGGGGAAAGTTATTTTCTCTCATGAAGCCCCTTCAGACTGTTTGAGAGATAAGTGTGGCCGGACCAGGGGCGTAGCTGAGGGGAGGCCAGCATGACAGAGTTTGGGTGGCGAAATGGAGGCAATTAAAGGGTTAATGGTCACTACAGGGCTAGTGGCGGGAGTTGCTAGGGCAACTAAAGGGGGTGTGGTGGGAGGGTTTAAATAGTGGGGTAGTGGTGAGGAGGATAGCCATTTTGGTGAAGCGAACGCCCGCCCACCCGCCCAGGGATTTTAGAGTAGGGCTTAGGTAGTTGAGAGATGATTGGGGAGGGTGATTGTCGCGGCAGTCGTGGCGGGGGGAGGTCCTAGAAGTTGGCGGAGATGGTGGTAAGTTGGAATGGGAGGGCCCCACGGGTGGGGGCTGGACTCCTATTGGGGAAGAATCAGGATGTTGGTACAAGTGGGCGTCCATCAATTTTAAGGTGCCTCCGAGCTGGCGCTCATCGGCTGAGGGCAAGATGGAGTTGCCCTCTTATAGAGTTTATACATTCCTGATTATTTTGGGCTTCTAGGACCTCCCTCGTAAGTTTACTTAACCCCTTTGCGCCCAGCGCCGTACATGTACGGCGCTGGGGCGATGCGGGCACATGGCGCCCGCTCGCGGGTGCGGCGGGCGTCATGGCCGGCAAGTCTCTGCTGTTTCTAACAGCAGAGACTTGCCGCTACTTACCGCCATCGGCGGCGTCTTCCTCGGAGATTAGATGCCGTGATCACACGTGATCACGGCATCTAGTTGCGTCTCAACCCGGAAGCATTCGCTTCCGGGTGGTGTACAGACACCCCGTGTGGCCAATCGGGGTGTCTGTGCACCATATGAAAACTGTAATCCTCGCTGGTGAGGATTACAGTTTTCAAAGTGCAATTCTTATTCTGGCCACTAGATGGCAGGCCAGGATAAGAAATGAGCAATTCTTGGATTTCTGAGTCTATAAAATCCATAATTGCTCATAAAGAAAAAAAAAAAAAAGCCACAATATATAAGTCCATATGTGAGCTTTCAAATAATAAAAAAAAAAAATGTAAAAAAATATATAAAAAATAAAAAAGATGTAAAAGTTCAAATCACCCCCCTTTCCGTATAAGTAAAAAATAAATACCTAAATAACAATAAATATAGACATCATGGGTATCACCGTGACCGAGAACGCCCGTACTTTTAAAATATAAAAAAAAAATCCAATACGGCGAATTGTGTGGCGGAAAAAAGCGTCCAAATGGCGATTTGCCGTTTTTTGTCGCTTTTTTTTTCTAAAAAAAATTAAATAAAAAGTGATCAAAAAGTCATACACACCCCAGAATGGTATCAATAAAAACTTCAGATCGTCCCGCAAAAAATGAGCCCCCATACAGCTCTGTACACATAAATACCAAAAAGT
Source organism: Rhinella marina (assembly GCA_900303285.1). Taxonomy (NCBI): domain Eukaryota; kingdom Metazoa; phylum Chordata; class Amphibia; order Anura; family Bufonidae; genus Rhinella; species Rhinella marina. Next base: position 100,944 of record ONZH01002813.1, read on the forward strand.
TATAGGGGTCAAGATTTGACAAGGAAAAAAAAAAAAGGGCAACTTTCTAATTATTTTATCACTATGAAAACGCAGGAAAAACTATACATATTAGGTATTGCCGGATTCGTACTGACCAGTAGAATGAAAGTAACGGATCAGTTTTAATGCACATTGAACGCTGTAAATAAGAAACCCGTAGAACTGTAGCGGAATAGCGTTTTCTTTGCAATTTCACCCGGTTTGGAATTTTTTTCCCGCTTCCCACTACACCATATGCAATATTAAATGGTGGCATTGGAAAGTACAACTTGTCCCGCAAAAAACAAGCCCTCATACAGCTATGTGAACAGAAAAATAAAAGAGTTATGGCTGTTTGAAGGCAGGGAGCGCAAAACGAAAATGCAGAACCGAAAAAAAGCTCTGGGCGCGAAAGGGTTAAGGAGGATGTGGGTTTTTTGGTATAATATGTTGTTGTTATTTATGTTTTATTAATAAATATGGCTGCTGTGGCCGTTTTAATCAAAATAATGTGTACGGCTCTTATTTTGGGTTGGTTTAAAGAAATGGGGAAAGGTAGGGCCGAAGCGAGCAAACTACCCAATACCTTAGTCATGGAAAAATGATTGTCCAGACAAGAAAAGGTGAGTGCTACCATGAGTCCTGTGTCATGCCAACAGTAAAGCATCCTGAGACCATCCAAGTGTGGTGTCGCTCAGGGGCGGACTGGGAACTTAAAGTGGCCCTGGAAAAAATACTAAAAGTGGCCCTGTTTTGTAGTCAGGTCCAAATTGATGGAAGGCAGGACCAGCAATACCATATTGTGGCACATTATACCACCCGAACAGAGCCAAATACCACAGTCCATCACAAAAATACTGCCAGCAACACAAAATACATCCCCAAAAACTTCCTGTGGCCAGCCATGAGGAGGGCTCAGGCGGCCCTCTGGGCATCGGCCCACCGGGAAATTTCCCTGTAAGGTCTGGTGTTGTTTCTTATCCAATAGAGTGGGGTCACTTACAATTTTGCCTAAGAACACTGCCATGGAAAAATGGGATTAGAACATCCTCCAGGAGAAACTTCTCCCAACCATCCAGGACTCCTGCATAACAGAAACTGGACAGATCCGTTATGCTGCCCATAGACTTCTATTATGACGGAATGCCTCTAAAGGCTTCCATGGTGCATTCAGTCATTGAATTGCGTTATGTTCCGTGGTAACGGAATCCATAATGCAATACCCCGAACTTCAAAAACTAAAGTTCGCTCATCCCTAGTTACCATCAATCAGGATGTGGCCCTGAAGCTGATATCCAATATGCCAGGGAGAACTGTAGAAGTCTTGAAAAAATATTGTCAACAATGGAGATATTGGGGGAGATTTATCAGAAGTGATGTAAAGGAAAACTGGTGTAGTTGCCCATAGCAACCACCTGGAAATCTGATTGGTTGCTATGGGCAACTAAGCCAGATTTCCTTTACACCAATTTTGATAACTCTTCCGCTTGTGTCTTTGCAAAAACTGCAGGGATTGTCCTTCACTATACCATAGAAACATCAGATGAAAAGATTAAAAAACAGTGAAGCAACAGACTTTGCGAACAGTCTCCAAACGTTTGGCCAGGTACATTTCTGTGCTGAAGTGTCCATGACAGATGCATTCATTAAAGAGGACCCGTCCCCTCTCCTGACATGTCTGTTCCCATGAAATAACAGTTCTGGAGCATCTTTTCTTTTAACTGAATGCTGTTAGGTTCCTCTGTTATGCCTGCTAGAAGATATGCATAATTTGCCAACTTGGTGTTACCTGTTGGGGGTGTGTCCCTGCACTGTCTAGCACTAGCAGCCCTGATTGAATAGTGTTAGAACGTGCACCGACTGGTAAAGCCCAGTTGGCAAATTATTCATACAGTAACTTCTAGTATGCATAATAGAGGGTTACTAGAAGAGACATGTCAGGACAGGTGAAGGGTCCTCGTTAAATGTAATGCACACCACCATATGGCTCTTTACAACCTCCGAATTATATGGAACCACAATACGGGACTATAGATGTTTATGGGCCTTACTGTGCCTCTAATTCCATATGGAGGCACACTCCGTGAAAATTCTCCACTGAAAGAACACTGCTTATAGGGGTGAACAACACCATAATACAGCAATGTATGTGGGCACCATATGGCGACACATGGAGAGTGCTCTGTGCCTCTGTGGTACATGGCTATGCTGTTTGTTGAAGGCCTTAGTGGGATACTAGGCTATGTAATTGTACCCTCAAAGCTGTCCATAAACAGGGTCATTTATCAAACTAAAGTAGACCTTGCTTAGTTGCCCATAGCAACCAATCAGATTCCTCCTTTTATTTTTCACAGCTCCTTTGGAAAACGAAAGGAGGAATCTGATTGGTTGCTATGGGCAACTAAGCCGGTTCTACCTTACACCAATTTGATAAATGACCCCCAAAGCGCCTGTAAGTAACCCGCTGTGTTCTTCTCTTGGGTTACGCTTCCTGGACATCTCAGGAAACATCTTGTTTCAGGAGATACTCCTGACGAATTGCCAACTGGGAGTTACCTGTTGGGACGTGTCCCTGAACAGTCTGACCTTGGCAGCACTGATTGGACAATGTCACACTGTGCAGGGACTCCCTCAAACTGGTGACACCCACTGGCAATTCATTCATAAACTTCTAATAGGAATAATAGAGGAATGGCACCACATAGAGCTATATGAAAAGATGCTCCAGAATTGTTGTTATATGGGGAATGCAAGCAGTTACTGAACCAGGAGAGGTGAAAGGACAACATTTCTCCAGCAAATTACAGGCGAACGTTTTATTAAAGTCGACAAGCAAGCACGAGCGAGAAGGGATTTAATGGAATGATTTAATTCAAGATAAGAGGATGCAGAGCTGCATGACATCATACAGCGCGCCAATGCCAAGTCCCTGCTGCCTCGTGTGAAAAGATTGCATTGCGACATCTCACACATTTTTACGAGCTGTGAACAGGCCACATAAACCAGGTTTTAGCCTCTCGCATAACATGACATTGTCCCAGAAACTGGAGGCTCCTCAAAATCTCCACCTGTCAGCATCCTCATTACACTGACGCGATTGTCTGAGCTCCCGAACACTGACCACGGCAAGAAATAATATCACGAGGTAGTGACCCTTCATTTTGAAAAAGACGCCCTTAAAGGGAATGCGTGATCAGAAAATGACCGATTGTTTAAATTGTGTTTTTATGTTAAAGGGGTCCTCTAGGCCTCAGGATAGGTCATCGATATCAGATCGATGGGGGGCCAACACCCAGCACCCCCGCCGATCAGCAGAATGAAGGGAAGGTGCGCGCAGTGCAAGCGTGCCGTCTACCTTCTCTTTTCTGGCTCACCATAGACATAGCAGCAACGAGCAGGAAGAGAGAAGGGAGATCGGACCCCCACCGATAGGATAATCAATATTAAAAGCCCAGAGAACTCCTTTAAGAATAATTTCTATTAGTATATTTAAAATATATATATACTGTATATAACATTTTGCAGTAGTCACACTGGCCACTAGGCCTAATAATATGTCAATCCTTTCTATATACTGGTAACTTTTCAGTAGCCATCTTATGATCATCACAGACAGGATTACAATGACAGATATCACCTCTGTATAGATATAGATAACACTAGATCCAATATTCACAATAGGTCATATCACAGCTTATCTTCTCCCTCCTGACCTCTGCACAGGTCACAGAGCATGCCCAGAAAAGTTCCTCCATAGAAGTCAATGAGGTCCTCTATTGTCCATTGTGTCTATGCCCCATGTGGCTGCTCTCTTGACATATATTAGTCATAGTAGCTGGTGCAAAAACTGCATGATTTTGAGATTTAAAAAAAAAAATATAGATATTGACATAGAAAATGTAAAAAAAACACCACCATAACCATGCATGCTTTGCCCATCCAAGTGTGCAGGTTGGGCATGCATGGGGAAAGCTGCTGGCAGGTCAGAGCAAAGTATTGGGCATATTGATATTAAAGGAGTTCTCTGGGATTTAAAGGGGTCTGATCTAAAGAATGAAAATCACAGGAAAATCTATTTTTAACAAAGCTAGAACAAGCCCTGTACCTCACATGGATCCAGAGATCTCCACATTCCCTGCTCCAACTTCAGCCTGGCAGCTCAGGGGCGTTTCCTTTCTGCTGTAGCTCTCGCCCTGTAACTGTCACAGCTTCTAACAGACCATATAGCTGGTGGCAGTTGGAGAGTTAAACTGAGCGTGTGCGACCAGCTCAGTGAGACGGACAAAAAACAAGGAAGTAAACAAACAGCAGGTGGCGCTATAAAGATAAATTGTATTGAATATTTCACTGGCTATAATACATTTTTAATTACATGTAATTACAAAAGTATTCCGATCCAGGGGCTGGTTTAACAAATATAGAATACGTTTCGTGACACAACCACTTTAACTATTTATGACTTATCCTTAGGATAGATCATTGATATCAGATCAGTGGAGGTCTGTCTCCCATCACACCGACCAATCTTTTGTGTGGTGCTAGAGCCAAGCACCGGAACTACACCGTGTTGGTGTCTGGTTCCAGCACTACATGGTGGATCAGAAGGGGTGTTGGGAGTCAGACACCTGCCAATCTGATATTGATGACCTGTCCCTATCCTAAGGATAGGTCAACAATACTTTAGTCTCAGAGAACCCCTTTAAACATGCCCAATTCTTTTTGCCAACATCTACCATCAGAGGAGAGTTGGGGCAGCCACCATCCTCATTTATCTAATATCTAATGGAAACAACTTTAAGAATTAGTAAGAGTCTCAAAGCCAGCCTCCATGTTTCTTGGATGAATATCTTAAAGGGTACCTGTCATTTAAAAATGATGAATACTTATGATGTGTCATAGAGACAAGTCAGAAGTTTGGGGTCATGAGATCTCCACCGATCACTAGAATGTAGAGATAAAATCACTTTTTTGAGCCTCTTTATCTTCTGTAAGCCCTTTTCTGGTCTCCTCAGAGCCATGTACAGCCCAAAGGCTGCTAAACCAACCTCTCCGAGGAGACCTGGAAACTAGAGATCATTGATGATCGCCTCTACCCCTTTGTTCCATTGACCAGAAGGAACCTTGGCGCCTCTTCATTTGTGTTATTCGATTTCTGACTCTTTCTTCTTGGCTTCCAGGGTTGGACTGGTTCCCTGGAGTACTAGAGAACTTCTACCAGTAGACCCAGGTTCTTACACAATCAATGCCCAAAAGATCCAGCAGAAGGCAACCCCATGGAGGTGACTTTGGAGCCCATTAGATAGCGGTAGAGTCTATTTCTTATGGGACAAGCCACAAATAACCTATTTGGCCATATTGGCGGTATATCCTGGATGTTCCATGGAAAGAACAAGGATTACGATCAGATTAGCAGTGAATGTGCACACACTCTGTCTAGATGGAGCGTGGGCTTTCAGAATCATCTACAAGGAAACCTGGTGTGATGGCTTCTTTGGCTTATCTTTGGTAATATCATACCTCCCAAATTTGTAATTTTTTTTCAGCACTAGGCCACACCCTAACTCCGCCCACTATACACATAATCCCACCCAGTCCCCTTACTGCTCCACATAGTATATATTCCCCAGTTATGTGCCCTCATTAATATGCCTAGCTGTGCCCCCAGTAATATGCCCTGTTATGTGCCCCCAGTCATATGCCCAGCTAAGCCTCCAGTAATATGCCCTGTTATGTGCCCCCAGTAATATGCCCAGTTATGTGCCCCCAGTAATATGACCAGCTGTGCCCCCCAGGAATATGCCCAGTTATGTGCCCCCAGTAATATGCCCAAATTGTGCCCTCTTGTAATATGCCCACCTTGTGCTCCACTGTAATATGCCCACATTGTGCCCCAGTCTAATATGCCCACATTGTGCCTCCCTGTGATATGCCCACATTGTGCCCCCAGTAATATGTTGTGCACCCAGTAATGTGCCCACATTGCGCCCCTCACAGAAAGTTTAAAAAAATAAAAACCTTATACTTACCTTCTTCCTAGTAGCAGCATCACCAGCAGGTGATCAGCTTCTCTTGTCTGGAGGGGGCGGAGCCAAAGATGACTGACGGCTGGCCCCACCCTCCTCTCAGACAAGAGGTATGGAGAGCTGCAGGGGGGACGGGAGGGAGGATGTAAGAAGCAGGCAGCCGATTCTGGCTGTCTGCTTCTTCATGTAACAGGCAACTGTCTCTGCGTCCTATGGACGCAGAGACAGCTGCCAGAGACCGGGACATACCTCCCCCCTACTGGGACAGCCACTGCAATCCGGGACTGTCCCGCTGATCCGGGACGATTGGAAGGAATGTAATATAGCTGAAACTTCGGTTTTATTTTTTCTTGAAGAATTTGCCATGCTACATTTCAAATTTCTCAGCCCCTTCTTCAGCCCAATCCCATCTGATGTAATATCTGCAATATTATACTTCCATTTCCATATTCATTATGTTCCAGAATAATAGGTCTTTAGCCTAGATTTCAGGATTACAGATATGGCGAAACACATCTCCCTGGGACTAGGGCTGTGCAGAGGGAAACAGATACTGTGATATAGACATAGTGAGAAAATATATTTGGCTCCATGTAAAAATATCTAATTTAAGTGAGTGCATGATAAGTGCCAAACTCCCCTGCAATGCAGCAAGCCAGTGTTAAGACAAGGACAGGATGACAACACACCAGGAATGACTAAAGCGAGCGAGGCGCCGCATTAATATAGAAGCTTCTACAGGAGGCCTGCAGCCAGACAAGCTATAGCATACCTCCCAACTTTTAAAAAGAAGAAGAGGAACATCATGTGCGGTGCATGAAACGCGCTGCAGCAAATTTTTTCGGCACTAGGCCACGCCTCTAACTCCGCCCAAAACACTTAATCCCAGCCAGTCCCCTAAATGTCCCCACATAGTAATTATTCCTCCTTTATGCCACCGCACAGTATTTACCGTATTTTTTGCTTTATAGGACGCACTTTTTCCCCTCCGAAAGTAGGAGGAAAATGGTCTTGCGTCTTATAAAGCGAATACTAGTGAACGCTTCCATTATGGAAGCGCTCAATAGTATGTATTAGGTGCCGGGAGTGGGGAAAGATACTTACCTCTCCTGCATCGCAGCTCCGCTCTGGGTCCTGCGCTCCTCTGTCTTCTCCGGCTGGCGCTGCACTGTCCTGACCTCGTACAGCGTCAGGACGTAGTGCGTGCACTCTGACCTGACGCTACACGCGTGGAGTGGAGAAGAGAGAGGAGCACCACACCCGGAGGTAAGAGAGTTTTTTAAATTTATTCTTATGGGGCTGATCTGAGGTCTGATGGTGGCACAGTGGGCTGATCTGAGGTCTGATGGTGGCACAGTGGGCTGATCTGAGGTCTGATGGTGGCACAGTGGGCTGATATGGGGGCTGATGGGCTGATCTGAGGTCTCCTGGGGGCACAGTGGGCTGATATGAGGTCTGATTGGCTGATTTGAGGTTTGATGGGGGCTGAGTGGGCTGATATGGGGGCTGAGTGGGCTGACTTGAGGTCTGATGGGGCTGAGTGGGCTGACTTGAGGTCTGATGGGGGCTGAGTGGGCTGATCTGAGGTCTGATGGGGGTCTAAAAGGGCTGATCTGATGTCTGATGGGGGTCTGACATGGAGGACTGATATGGGGGTCTGATGTGATGTCCTGAAATTTATGGGGGGTCTGATATGAGGTGTGATGAAAAATATTTTTTTTTCTTATTATCCTACTCTAAAATCTGGGGTGCGTCTTATCATCAGGTGCGTCTTATAAAGTGAAAAATACAGTATGCCCACATTGTGCCCCCTTCACAGGTTATGTCCAGATATGTGCCCCCTCAAAGTAGTTATGCCTGATATGTGTCCCCTTCACAGTAGTTATGCCCAGCTGTGCCCCCTCAGTAAAATGCCCAGTTGTGCCCCCTCACAGAATTATGCCCAGCTTGGGTCCCTTCACAGGATATGCCCAGCATTGTGCCCCCTTCACTGGATTATGCCCAGTATTGTGCCACTTCCCTGGTTTATGACCAGTATTGTGCCCCCTCCACTGGATTATGCCCAGCATTGTTCCCCTTCACTGGTTTATGAATAGTATTGTGCCCCCTCCACTGGATTATGCCCAGCATTGTGTACCTACACTGGATTATGCCCAGTATTGTGCCCCTCAAACTGGATTATGCCAACTGTGCCCCCTCACAGAATTATGTCCATCTGTCCCCCCATCACAGGATTATGCCCAGGATTGTGCTCCCAGGAAGATAGTAGCAGCAGGATACATCGGCTGGTCTGGTCTGTGCCCCGCTGCACAGAGGTGCAGTGTGGAGCGCCGGAAGGGGGGGAAGAATGATGAAGCAGGGAGCAGACTGCTCTCTGCTTCATCATTACAAGCAACTGTCTCTGCTTTCTATGGGAACATGGATAGCTGCCTGAAAGCGGGACATACCTCCCCCGTACAGGGAAAGCGGGACAGCCTCTGAAACCCGGTACTGTCCCGCCGGATCTGGGACGTTTGGGAGGTATGCCATAGACATATATGAACGAAAAACTATACCTATGTAACGGTGACAAGACTGGACTTCTTGGTACTCAGGTCCCCCTGGACTTACAGCAGGGTTTAACTGCACAAGAACTAGACGATTGAAAGCAGTGGTATAAACAGATCTCATGTGGCCCTATAGAAAAACTTAGTATGACCCCCCACACACACACACACACCCGTCCCACCACTTTCCAAAATGCTCCCAGGCAACATGGAACATAAAGCACAACTCCCTAGATTTCTGATGAATTAACAATTCTTTTTATAAAGAGGAAGACGTTTTTAATTTTAAAAAATTGTAATAAAGTCGTCCTCCACCCGCAGCCACTTTATCTGAGGTACATCAAAAATATGATGGGGGTCATTTATTATCTAGAAATACATCTATATTTGGTGTATTTGTGGCACAGATTGCAGCACAACGATTAGTTGCGGCACAATCTGCAACTTTTCCCAGTTCACGCCAGATGTAAAAAAAGTGGGCGTGGCTTGGGATGGACCGGTAGGCCCCTCTCATTCATCATTTTCTATGCCTGTTTTAGGCGTAGAAAATGGTCTAAATGTAAGACAGCTAGGAAGCAGGCTTACATTTAGACCAGACCTGGATGTGCCGAGGTTATGTAGAGGCTGGCGCCTCTTCATAACCCTGGCGGATCCACCGCCAGATATAGGGGCTATTAAGACCGGCGTCTAAAATGCCAGTCTTAATAAATGACCCCCATATTTCCCATATGACCCCTCATATTAATGTATTTACACCAGACAATTGGCATACATACACTGATAAATCATCTGCTTCACTTCACACAATGATTTATAAAACTGACTGCCTGCAGCCACCACTAGGGGGAGGTGACGGGGCCTGGCTCTCAGTGGCAGGACAAGTAAAGGGTGCCTTAACACCCAAATTACTTTCTGCTAATCTCTAATACAGGGGTGTGTAATGAAGGGGCCACCTATGTCTGGTTGGTGGACAATGAAACTATGGGAGCTGCTTGTGTTTGTTGGCAGATCAAATCCTTTCTAGTGGTGGTCTATCTGGCTATTCCACTGCCTGTTTGCCATGTGGGCGTGCCCTCATGTAACCACTGCTCCCAGCAACCTCCTAACAGCTACATCAGAACAGCCCAGGTGGTGGGCAATTCATCGAATTGACCATCCTGCACCTGTCAGTCCAATGATGCACTCTCTCAAAGTCTGTCAACTGGACAAAATTTAATTGAGTGCTTCGTAGAGGCATGTCTACCAGTCAAAGATCTCTCACTAAAAGGTACACTACCCAAAAGTAGCCTCTGAAGAGCCTTTTTATGGGGCTATAGACAAACACTTTTACACTCTCTTACTGGCAAGACCCAGTGTCTGATCAGACCACACCTGTCATCAGTTACATATCTGCCTGTGGATCTGGCCGCTTTCCGCCTATATGCTGGCTCTTAGCTGGACAAAAACCATTGCGTGCAGTTCGGCTGAAAACTGCCACGACTGGACAGTGTCTGGATCCCATTATAGTCAATGTGGCCTGGCGGTGAACGGCAGTATTCGGCTAGATTGGTTCCAGTGACCTCCGACAAGCTGTTCTCTGCTGGAACAGCCTGCCTGTTCTGTTAGACGCAAATGTGTACCTACCCTTAGAGGTTACCTTGGGTGACTTCCCAGACCATTAAGCGCCTTGCTCTTGGCGTGATTTTGTTCGTCGATTGCTTCTGGGGAGGTTAATAATGTCTTGAATTTCCTCCACTTGTACACAATCTGTCTATGTATATAGTTTAAACTCTGTAGAGATGGTTTTGTAAGCTTTTCCAGCCTGATGAGCATCAACGACTCTTCTTCTGAGGTCCTTAGAAATCTCCTTTGTTCTGGCCATCAAACACCTCCACAAACGTGCCGTGAAGGTCAGACTTTGATAGATCCCTGTTCTTTATATAAAACAGGTCCCCCGCTCACACCTGATTGCCATCCCATTGATTGAAAACACCCGACTATAAATTCATCTTCAAATTATCTGCTAATCTTAAGGGTTCACATACTTTTACCTCTCACAGACATGTGATATTGGATCATTTTCCTCACAAATTAATCACAAAGTCTAATTTATTTATTTATTTTACTCTTTTGTTTTATTTGGTTACTTTTGTCTACTTTTAGGACTTCGGATGTAGTTTTAGGTCAAATTTATGCAGGATTATAGAAAATTCTGAAGGGTTCACAAACTTTCAAGCAACATTATAGATAGATCGGCTAACTATACAGACCAACAACACACAGAATGTTAATTCCTGGTGACAGACGCGCTAGAAAGAAAAAATTCTCTGTCACAAACTAAACACGGCGACAGTGAATGCAGGGCAGTGTTGAGTTGCTCCTCTGGACGATACGTGTTTGTTCTGCGCACAAGACGCGAGCACATTCCTGTCTCAGAAATGAATGGGGTTTCTGTGAGGGAACGGACGAGCGATCTCCAGGTACACGTCTGGCCTCTTTCAAGACGGAAAATCTCCTCGCAGCCATCGGCCTGAGCAGACTTATAGAGAAGTTACCTTAAACCTTACATCTCCTCCTGGCGCCGCGCCAACGCGTCTAGCGCTTTAAAATGATTTAATTTCCTTCACTGGCAGCCAGAAGAAAACGCCAAAACTTATGACGGGGAGTTTTCCGTAGAAAAGAAAAATCCCGCAGCGTCTCCAACTCACTGGAGAAAACTACCTTAAATAGCTCCCAAAAAAAGCTCTTAACCATTTAATTCATTATATAGATTATGTAGCTTTATACGTTTTCTATATTTTATATAAGGATTATGCATTTTATATACTTTATAAATTACTGGATGACTCCATGCCAGGAACATGTCCAGAGAAACCGCAGATTTTATTACATGGCCACAGGACCTGAAACAAACTCTTACTTAAAGAGCAAGTCCATTCAAATACCCTACCTATCCACATCCATATATGAGCAGTATTATAGCAGTTCTATTCTTCTACATAGGAGGCAGTATTATAGTAGTTATATTCTTGTACATAGGAGGCAGTATTATAGTAGTTATATTCTTGTACATAGGAGGCAGTATTATAGTAGTTATATTCTTGTACATAGGGGGCAGTATTATAGTAGTTATATTCTTGGACATAGGAGCAGTATTATAGTATGTTATATTCTTGTACATAGGAGCAGTATTATAGTAGTTATATTCTTGTACATAGGAGCAGTATTATAGTAGTTATATTCTTGTACATAGGAGCAGTATTATAGTAGTTATATTCTTGTACATAGGAGCAGTATTATAGTAAGTTATATTCCTTGTACATAGGAGCAGTATTATAGTAGTTATATTCTTTGTACATAGGAGGCAGTATTATAGCTAGTTATATTCTTTGTACTAGGAGCAGTATATAGGTAGTTATATTCTTGTACATAGGAGGGGCAGTATTATAAGTAGTTATATTCTGTACATAGGCAGGCAAGTATTATGTAGTTTTATTCTTGCTACACATAGGGCGGCAGATTATAGTAGTTATATACATTTGTACATAGGCAGCAGTATTAAGTAGTTATATCATTGTACATGGAGCAGTATTATAGTAGTTTATTCTGTACATAGGGTGGCAGTATTATAGTAGTTATATCATTGTACATAGGAGCAGTATTATAGTTAGTTATATTCATTGTACCATAGGAGCAGTATTATAAGTTGTTATATTCTTGTACATAGAGCAGTATTATAGCAGTTATATTCTTTGTACATAGGGAGCAGTATTATAGTAGTTATAATTTCTTGTAGCATAGGAGCGCAGTATATATAGTTAGTTATATTCTGGTCATAGGAGCAGTATTATAGTAGTTATATTCTTGTACATAGGAGCAGTATTTATTTAAGTAGGTTATATTTTCTTGTACATAGGGGCAGTATTATAGTAGTTATATTCTTGTACATAGGGAGGCAGTATTATAGTAGTTATATTCTTGTACATAGGAGCAGTATTATAGTAGTTTATATTCTTGTACATAGGAGGCAGTATTATAGTAGTTATATTCTTGTACATAGGAGCAGTATTATAGTAGTTATATTCTTGTACATAGGAGCAGTATTATAGTAGTTATATTCTTGTACATAGGAGCAGTATTATAGTAGTTATATTCTTGTACATAGGGCAGTATTATAGCAGTTATATCTTGTACAAGGAGCAGTATATAGTAGTTATATTCTTGTACATAGGAGCAGTATTATAGTTAGTTATATTCTTGTACATAGGAGCAGTATTATAGTAGTTATATTCTTGTACATAGGAGCAGTATTATAGTAGTTATATTCTTGTACATAGGAGGGCAGTATTATAGTAGTTATATTTCTTGTACATAGGAGCAGCATTATAGTAGTTATATTTCTTGTACATGGAGCAGTATTATAGTAGTTATATTCTTGTACATAGGAGGCAGTATTATAGTAGTTATATCTTGTACATAGGAGCAGTATTATAGCAGTTATTCTTGTACACAGGAGGCAGTATATATAGTAGTTATAATTCTTGTACATAGGAGGCAGTATTATAGTAGTTATATTCTTGTACATAGGCAGCAGCTAATTATATAGTATTATTCTTGTACATAGGAGGCAGTATATAGTAGTTATATTCTTGTACATAGGAGGCAGTATTATAGTAGTTATATTCTTGTACATAGGAGCAGTATATAGTAGTTATATTCTTGTACATAGGAGGCAGTATTATAGTAGTTATATTCTTGTACATAGGAGGCAGTATTATAGTAGTTAATATTCTTGTACATAGGAGCAGTATTATAGTAGTTTATATTCTTGTACATAGGAGGCAGTATTATAGTAGTTATATTCTTGTACATAGGAGCAGTATTATAGTAGTTATATTCTTGTACATAAGGAGCAGTATTATAGTAGTTATATTCTTGTACATAGGAGCAGTATTATAGTAGTTATATTCTTGTAGTACATAGGAGCAGTATTATAGTAGTTATATTCTTGTACATAGGAGCAGTATTATAGTAGTTATATTCTTGTACATAGGAGCAGTATTATAGTAGTTATATTCTTGTACATAGGAGCAGTATTATAGTAGTAGTTATATTCTTGTACATAGGAGCAGTATTATAGTAGTTATATTCTTGTACATAGGAGCAGTATTATAGTAGTTATATTCTTGTACATAGGAGCAGTATTATAGTAGTTATATTCTTGTACATAGGAGCAGTATTATAGTTAGTTATATTCTTGTACATAGGAGGCAGTATTATAGTAGTTATATTCTTGTACATAGGAGGCAGTATTATAGTAGTTATATTCTTGTACATAGGAGCAGTATTATAGTAGTTATATTCTTGTACATAGGAGCAGTATTATAGTAGTTATATTCTTGTACATAGGAGGCAGTATTATAGTAGTTATATTCTTGTACATAGGAGCAGTATTATAGTAGTTATATTCTTGTACATAGGAGCAGTATTATAGTAGTTATATTTCTTGTACATAGGAGCAGTATTATAGTAGTTATATTCTTGTACATAGGAGCAGTATTATAGTAGTTATATTCTTGTACATAGGAGCAGTATTATAGTAGTTATATTCTTGTACATAGGAGCAGTATTATAGTAGTTTATATTCTTGTACATAGGAGCAGTATTATAGTAGTTATATTCTTGTACATAGGAGCAGTATTATAGTAGTTATATTCTTGTACATAGGAGCAGTATTATAGTAGTTATATTCTTGTACATAGAGCAGTATTATAGTAGTTTATATTCTTGTACATAGGAGCAGTATTATAGTAGTTATATTCTTGTACATAGGAGGCAGTATTATAGTAGTTATATTCTTGTACATAGGAGGCAGTATTATAGTAGTTATATTCTTGTACATAGGAGCAGTATTATAGTAGTTATATTCTTGTACATAGGAGCAGTATTATAGTAGTTATATTCTTGTACATAGGAGCAGTATTATAGTAGTTATATTCTTGTACATAGGAGGTAGTATTATAGTAGTTATTTTCTTGTACATAGGAGCAGTATTATAGTAGTTATATTCTTGTACATAGGAGCAGTATTATAGTAGTTATATTCTTGTACATAGGAGGCAGTATTATAGTAGTTATATTCTTGTACATAGGAGCAGTATTATAGTAGTTATATTCTTGTACATAGGAGGCAGTATTATAGTAGTTATATTCTTGTACATAGGAGCAGTATTATAGTAGTTATATTCTTGTACATAGGAGCAGTATTATATAGTTATATTCTTGTACATAGGAGGCAGTATTATAGTAGTTATATTCTTGTACATAGGAGCAGTATTATAGTAGTTATATTCTTGTACATAGGAGCAGTATTATAGTAGTTATATTCTTGTACATAGGAGCAGTATTTATAGTAGTTATATTCTTGTACATAGGAGCAGTATTTATAGTAGTTATATTCTTGTACATAGGAGCAGTATTATAGTAGTTATATTCTTGTACATAGGAGCAGTATTATAGTAGTTATATTCTTGTACATAGGAGCAGTATTATAGTAGTTATATTTCTTGTACATAGGAGGCAGTATTATAGTAGTTATATTCTTGTACATAGGAGGCAGTATTATAGTAGTTATATTCTTGTACATAGGAGCAGTATTATAGTAGTTATATTCTTGTACATAGGAGGCAGTATTATAGTAGTTATATTCTTGTACATAGGAGGCAGTATTATAGTAGTTATATTCTTGTACATAGGAGCAGTATTATAGTAAGTTATATTCTTGTACATAGGAGCAGTATTATAGTAGTTATATTTCTTGTACATAGGAGCAGTATTATAGTAGTTATATTCTTGTACATAGGAGCAGTATTATAGTTTATATGTTACATAGGAGCAGTATTATAGTAGTTATATTCTTGTACATAGGAGGCAGTATTATAGTAGTTATATTCTTGTACATAGGAGCAGTATTATAGTAGTTATATTCTTGTACATAGGAGCAGTATTATAGTAGTTATATTCTTGTACATAGGAGGCAGTATTATAGTAGTTATATTCTTGTACATAGGAGGCAGTATTATAGTAGTTATATTCTTGTACATAGGAGGCAGTATTATAGTAGTTATATTCTTGTACATAGGAGCAGTATTATAGTAGTTATATTCTTATACATAGGAGCAGAATTGTAGTAATAATTTTCTTGTACCTAGGAGGCAGTATTATGTTATTTATATTCTTGTAGATAGGGAACCATTCTCATGGACTGTTCACTTGAATGTCTACTGAGAAAATCAAACCAAAATAGACTTATGGAAATCTGAACATGTTAATTGGCCTATTGACTGTAATGGGTCAGTCATCAGTCCTTGAGCCGTAATATTTTAAACCATAATCTTATTTAGAATTACTCATTTTGCATTTTGCAGCTCATTACAAAAAGTTATTTTAGCCATAGCCTGTACAGTATTTAGGAGGGGACTGATTTGGTATTGATGTGAGTCATAATATGTAATAATATATAATTAATATATTGTATAATTACTATAACGTTATAATGCACTTACTGTTTTATAAAGTTTCCATAATGTAAACAATAAAAAAAGAATTTGGCAGTGAGACGCTCCACCTGGCAGGGGGTGTCAGATTCCAATTAGTGACCATTAAGCTGGAAGGAGCTCAGGACGTTCCTTGACTTGGGAGGTGATGTTTTCTCCGCAGGGAAACCAACAACATGAAAACATGAAACCACTGGAGATCTTCCCGGGATTCCAATAAAGATGGCCAAGCATTTTTCTTGGCAAAATAACATGTTTTTTTACAACTAATCTCTACTTTTCCAGGCCAGGAAACTCCTCTGAGTCTTAAATAATTGAGTGTAAAAATTAAATATAATTTGATCCTACGACTATTGGGACGGAGACGGACGTCACAGAAGCTGAAGCAGAAATTGATGGTATTAGTACAGATTGTAGCATTATGGCAGTCTGCAGCCACCACTAGGGGGAGCTAACTGAAGATACATAAAAAACTGTGGGAGCAATATAAATCCATAGGCACTAATCTAATGTGTAATGTAAAGGTAGACATTACCTGAGTCGGAATCCACTCATGCATTTTTTGGGTGTGCTTTTTAAGAATGCTAAAAAGTTGCAAAGTTTTCGACACTTCCCCTACTTATAATGTTCAAAAGGAAATATGTAAAAAAAAAAGGTCAGAAAGGTTTAGAAAAAACCTTGGTGCTTACTTTTAAAACAAAAAAATCTTCACACCATAGCAGTTCAGTCCCATTCACTTCAGTGGATATGAACTTTAATACCAATGGACCAATCTACAGAAAAACGAAGAAGGCCGCACTCCGGTGCAAAACAATTGCTTTAGTCTACTTTCACAATAGCGGCACGGGTATCTGACAGGCTGTTCCGGCTGGTGAACAGCCTGCCGGATCCGTGCTGCCGCCAGTACACGTGTGGGGCCGGAAGTACGCTCCATCCCCATTCACTATAATGGTGACGGAGGATGGAGTGTATTTTCGGCCCCACACGCGCACTGGTGGCAGCACAGATCCGGCAGGCTGTTCACCTGCCGGAACAGCCTGTCAGATACCCATGCCGCCATTGTGAAAGTAGCCTTATTCAGCCAATGTCAGACAACTAAATAAAAAACTATAAAACAACTTTTTTGAGCTGGAGTGCTGCCTTCTTCGTTTTTCTGTGGACTGGTGAGAGCTTGGATCCGATCTCCATGGAGGCGTGCACCTAAATTTTCTATTTTTTGAATTTTTTTTTTCCAGTGCTACTTCATTTCTCCATGTGCTGATCCATGGGCCAATTCAAGGTGTATTTGGGCCCAAGAACTACAGAGTCACAGTGGACTCCCCATTAACCTAGACAAAAAGTGGACCATATTTGCCGACACATTAATGGGTACCCCAGGATCAATGGACTATCATATCTGCCAAGGTTTGTTGGTTTCTAAGTCTACTCTGTATGAGAAAAGCCACAAAGGCGCAGAGCTTGTGGTCAGGGGCCGACTGGGAACTTAAAGTGGCTGTGGAAAAAAAATAAAAAAGTGGTCCCATCGTTAAAGAAGAACTCCCAACAAAAATTTTATTCCATGTCCTGCTAGAAATGTACATGATGTAATCTGTAGTGAATGTCATTTTCTTACCAGTGTCTGAATTTTTGACTTATATCATCCTGAAGTTTCTTATCTGAGTCATGTGACCAGCAATTAGACCCACCAACTCACACATAGACTTATATGTGGACAGGAAGTCTAATTCTCTATGTATTCCTATGAGACTGAAAGTGAGGCTCCCATAGGAATGAATAGAGCAGTAACTGGCTTTCTGTCCTGGGTCAGTTGGAGGTCAGGGAGTTGATCACATGACCCAGCTACAATAAGAAGAGCGGTTTTTACTCACAGAAACAGTCACTGATAAGAAAATGACATTCACTACAGATTATACCATGCACCTTTCAAACAGGTCAGAGAATAAAAATTTTTGCTGGAGTTCTTCTTTAAGGCAAGTCCAAACTGACAGAAGGGAGGACCAACACAAGTAGGCAGGGCCAACACTAGAAAGTAGAGCCAACAGTAACATCTTGGGGCACAAACTACTGCCACAGCAGAACCAGATACCACAGGGCATCACAAACTAATGTGCCAGCAGCACAAAATACCTCCCTAGAAGCTGCCCCAATGTGGTGGCCAATGGCAGCTGCCACGTTCTGTCCTCCTTAATCCAGTTGCCTCAGGATGGCAATGCAGTTGAAGACAGATGGGCACCTGCAGCCACCAGCCAGGTACATAAGTACTGGACACTTCCAGGTTTACTGAACTCTGGGAACTTCAGATCATAACTTAAATTGCTGGTGGCCATAAGGATGACTCAGGAGGACCCCTGGGTATCGGCCCACTGGGAAGTTTCCCTGTAGTATCTATGGCCAGTCCACCCCCGCTTGTGGTGCTGGTGGAGTAAATCATCGGAGCATCTGTGTAGGTCCTCCATTGGCTAAATCATTTCTTAAATAAAGGGTATGCTAAAATGTCTCCTGGGACTTTACCTATTGTGGGAGAGGGTTCTTGTGGCCCACCAGAAGACATTATTCTTAAAGAAGAACTCCTGCAAAAAAAATGTATTCTCTGTCCTGCTAGAAAGGTACATGAAGTAATCTGTAGTGAATGTAATCATCTTACCAGTGTCTGTATTTGTGAGTTATATCTCCCTGATGCTTCTCATCTGTGTCATGTGACCAGCAATGAGACCCACCAACTCACACAGCATCTTATGTGTGGACAGAAACTCTATTTCTCTGTGTATTCCTATGGGAGCCTCACTCTGAGTCTCATAGGAATGAATAGAGCAGTGACTGGCTTCCTGTCCTGGGTCAGTTGGAGGTCAGGGAGTTGGTCACATGACACAACTACAATTAGAAGAGAGGGGATAACTCATAGATACAGTCTATGATGAGAAAATTACATTCACTACAGATTACACCATGCACCTTTCTAACAGGTCAGAGAATAAAAAATTTAGCAGGAGTTCTACTTTAAGACCCAACCCCTTTTATCATCAGTAAAGTTTAATAGGTTAGTGGTAGTTAATTAGCTCCAAAGACAGCCAAACATATTTTTTTCTACTTGACTTTTGGGGCCCACCATGATATGAAAGCCGGGGCCTACCTGAGCATCCTCTGGTACTATGGTGGTCCAGTCCAACAATGCACTCACAATACTGGGACAGCGGGTCTTCTGTGAGTTGCTTGACTTTGAATATGGTTTGGAACGGCTGACAAAGTCTTTCTTAAGCCTCATTCACATGTCAGTGTTTTGGTCAGCGATTTCCATCAGTGATTGTGAGCCAAAACCAGGACTGGAGCCTCCATAGACATAAGGTATAAGGAAAGATCTGCACCTGTTCTGTGTTTAGAGCCGCACCTGGGTTTGGCTCACAATCACTGATGGAAATCACTGACCAAACACTGACTGTGTGAATGAGGTATTATTCTCTTTCTAGGGATTCTTTCTAGAATTCAGTTCAATGTAGTAAGGCTACTTTCACACTAGCGGCAGCATGGATCCGGCACCTAAAGGGTGCCGACGGATCCGTACTGCCGCTGATACATGTGTGGAGCCGGAGCAGCGCTCCGGCCCCACACATGTTACCACACACATTGGAACAAGACATACAGACATACACACATACATACTCACATACTCCAGGGACGCCGGCAGAACGTCTTCACGCGCCTCCTGCGCGCAGTGATGACGATTCCCCACAGCGCCCTCTGCTGGGCGCAGTGGGGAAACGTCATAGCAGGAGCATTCCGTTGTCTTCAGTTCAGTTTTGTCCCCATTGACAATGAATGGGGACAAAACTGAAGCGTTTTTTTTTCCGGTATTGAGCCCCTATGACGGAACTCAATACCGGAATTTAAAAACGCTAGTGTGAAAGTAGCCTAACTCCTTTGCCTGAACTCTATGCCTCACATGTGGGGCTACTGCATTCAGATCTAGATACTCCATCTCACTACTACCTGGCGTGAGACTTCCAATTTCCAAACTATAGACACACCAGTCCACATGGGCGACACAACACAGACATTCAGCTATTATTAGATCAATATTGTTCTCAAATAATTCATTTGCTGTCATATTTTACACCAATTTTTGTACCAAAAAGGCCATATACCATTAATAAATTTAGAGCAACTGCATTGTTGACTCCTCTGAGATATGATCCCAATTCTAAAAACTAGGCTTACATTTCCTGATTCTGTAAGCTCACTTTTCAGCTTTGTAGCGCCAAGGTCATCTCACTATCATGAGTCATTGGAGTGTTCTCATCTTTACTGGGAGGGCAGAGTCAGCAGAGTCATCTCATTATTATTAGCAGATCGAGTGAGCAGAGTTATTTAATCATTAGAGGGTGAAATCAGCAGTCATTTTATTATCATTAGAGACTGGAGTGAGTGAGTCAGCAGAGTCCTCTCATTATCATCAGAGAGTGGAATCAGTAGTCTTCTAATTACCATTAGAGATTGGAGTGAGCAAAGTCATCTCATCATTAGAGGGCATAGTCAGCAGAGTCATCTCAGTAAATTTAAAGGGGTATTCCCATCTCACAAATGTAGTTTGTATAGTTAGATATAGCCGTACCAGTATTATTACTAATAGAATGTATTTATATAAAATGTACCGTTTAGATGATTTCCCTATTTGTATTTCCATTGTCCCACACACATCAGTCAGGCCGTTGCCCCTAGTTATGGCCACCGCAGCCATGTAGTAGTTGGCCGGCTTGCTCTTGTTCAGACCCGCTCTGAGGTAACTGCTGTATTGTGAACGCACATTACATGAACATGCGGAGACACATCTTAGGGTTGTAGCATTTTTGTCTGCGCTTCCAAAACGCAGAGAAACGGATCCTGTTCCAAGATCAATTCATCTCTATGGAGCAGGATCTGTTTATAAAGTCTGCAGTTTGGACGGATCCTGACCATTGTGTTTTGGACTGGTAGCATCCAAAACACAGATGTGAAAGTCCCCTAAGATGTGTCTCCGCATGGTCATACAATGTGCGTTCACAATACAGCAGTTACCTCAGAGCGGGTTTGAACAAGAGCAAGCCGACCACCACTACTACATGGCCACGGTGGCCGTAACCAGGGGCAACAGCCTGACTGATGTGTGTGGGACAATGGATATACAAATAGGGAAATCTTCTAAACGGTACATTTTATATAAATACATTCTATTAGTAATAATATTGGTATGGCTATATCTAACTATACAAACTACATTTGTGAGATGGGAATACCCCTTTAAGGGCTGGGTCAGCAGAGTTATCTCATTATCATTAGAAAGCAGTTTCAGCAATTATATCATTATCATTAGAAAGCAGAGTCAGCAGAGTTATCTCATTATTATTAGAGCATGAACTCAGCAGAATTATCTCATCGTTAGAGGGTGGAGTCAGTAGATGGAATGAGCAGAGTCATCTCATCATTAGAGGGTGAAGTCAGCAGGTATCACATTATCATTAGAGAGCAGAGTCAGCAGAGTCATCTCATTATTATTAAAGAGCAGTGTCATCTAATTATCATTAGAGAGGGGAATCAGCAGTCATCCCATCATCATTAGAGAGCAGAGACATCTCTTTATTAATAGAGGGTGAATACAACTGAATTATCTCATTATCATTAGAGGGTGGAGTCAGCAGAGTCATATTATTAGTCGAAATGGGAGTCAGCAGAGTCAACTCAGTAACATTAAGGACTGGGTCAGCATCTCATTATTATTATCTCATTATCATTAGATCATTAGAGGGCATAGTCAGCAGAGTCATCTCATAATCATTAGAAGGTAGAGTCAGTAGAGTCATCTCATTATCATTAGAGAGTAGAGTCCGCAGAGTCATCTCGGTATCTTTAAGGACTGGGTCAGCAGAGTTATCTCATTATCATTAGAAAGCAGAGTCAGCAGAGTTATCTCAGTATCATTAGAGCATGAACTCAGCAGAATCATCTCATCGTTGGAGGTTGAAGTCAGCAGATGGAATGAGCAGAGTCATCTCATTATTAGAGGGTGAAGTCAGCAGTCATCACATTATCGTTAGAGAGCGGAGTCATCAGAGTCATCTCATTATCATTAGAGAGCAGAGTCAGTTCATTATCATTAGACAGTGGAATCAGCTGTCATCCCATCATCATTAGAGAGCATGGCCATCTCATTATTAATAGAGAGTGAATGCAACTGAATTATCTCATTGTCATTAGAGGGTGGAGTCAGCAGAGTCATCTTAGTATTATTTGAGATGGGAGTCAGCAGAGTCATCTTAGTATCATTTAGGACTGGGTCACCAGAGTCATCTCATTATCATTAGAGGGTGATGTCGGCATAGTCATCTCATTATCATTAGCAGATAGAGTCAGCAGAGTCATCTTAGTATCATTACAGGGTGGAGTCAGCATAGTCACCTCAGTATCATTAGTGGATGGAGTCAGCAGAATCGTCTGATTATCATTCAAGATTGGAGTCAGCAGAGTCATCTCTATCATTACAAGGTGAAGTCAGCAGTCATCTTATTATCATTAGTGGGCGGACTCAGCAGATTCATCTCATTATCTTAAAAGTCAGGGAACGTAATGACAACTCTTGTACTACTGTGGACATTCCCTTTAATATCTTTTCCTCCGCCATGAACAGTGACCGTGATGACTACGTTTTACCAGGGTCTATAGAATTTTATTACTGATTATTTTTTTACAGTCCTTATTTTTTCCAGATTCCATAAACGGGGATTTGAAGAAAACTCTGTGTACAAAGCACAACGTCTGTAAGAAGAAATGGGATCCATGTGTCTCGCTGTAAACAGGTTTATAAATGAGGAATCGGTTTCCTTTGAAGTATGTGGTTTCTTTTGAAAGAAATGGGTCTTGAGGATATAATAGGAAGGTTGCGCTGACTGGTTTGGATCAAATAATTGCTCCTCTGAGAAGAATGCACCTTGATGAACCTTATAAATTATTCTGCTCCGCATATTTTTGACCGAGTCACATATCGTGAGTTCTGAGCAACAACTCTCAGAGGTTGTAAATGCACCCGGACCCTGAGAGGTCTGATAAGGTCAATCTGCCCATGAGAAGCGACCAGGCATTCCACATGTAAAATGGTTCTGGAGAATCTTTTAATATAATTCTAAGTTGCGCCATTCCTCTGTTATTCCTACTAGAAGTCTAGAGAATGAATTGTCAACTGGGTATTACCAGTTGGGGGTGTGTTCCTGCGCAGTCTGACACTGTCAGCACTGATTGGACAATGTCAGACTGTGCAAAGTCACCCTCCCCTACTGGCAACACCCAGTTGGCAAATCATTCATAAACTTCTAGTACAAATAATAGAGGAATGGCACAACACAGAGTGATAAGAACAAATGCTTCAAAAGGGGTTGTGCAGTGATTTATATTGATGATCTATTCTCAGGCTAGGTCATCAATATCTGTTGGGCGGGGGTCCGACACCTGGCACCCCTGCTGATTAGATGGTGCGCTCCATCTGCTTCCTGTTCATTACACTGCACTTTGTCTCGGAAGTACAGTGTAATACAAGTACTCGTTCCATTCACTTGAATGGACTTATTTTTAATTACACAGTCTAATGACCATGCAAGCGCTGCCACATGGGGGTGCCAGGAGTCGGACCCCCACCGATCAGATATTGATGACCTATCCTGAGGATAGGTCATCAATATAAATCGCTGCACAACCCCTTTAATACAATTATTTACTAAGACATTTCAGGAAAGGTTTTCCTCTTTTGATGATACAATTATGTCTGCCTGAAGCCACCACTAGGGGGAGCACACTGTACAAATCTTTAGGGCTCCCCCTAGTGTCTTGATTTTAGATGTACAGTTCATCTTTTAGCCTGAATCTAGAAGAGTATAGCGCCCATATAATTGGGGGCGCACTAGATGCAGCAGTTGCACCTTCTAGAAATATATTAATGTGAGCATCATCTTGATTTTGAACTTTCCGATAAGTTGACGTTCAGGATCAACATCTGGCCGTTGCAGTAGATTTCCTCAGCAGAAAAAGAGCGCATGTGAAGGTGCACGTCTTCATTTTCTTTTGAGCGGTCTTCCAAACGTCTAATTATAGAATCCCAACATGATACTGGATCAGTTAGGGCGCATTTACATCTGCACGGAGGAGAAGACAAGTCCTTCCCGACAGTCACCCGTTCGTCAGTAGAGGTGAAGAGCGGCATTTACACGCAGCGATACCCTCCACTGTATGGGGACGAGCAATGGCTACTGCCATCCCTCATCCTCATACAGATTCATTAGTTCTAGGCAGCAGAGTGCTGTTTGCTTCTGCCCGGGAAAGTAAGGCCGGACTGGAGGCGAAGCCTTTGGCGGAGGCTGGCATGAGGGGGGGTGGTTAAAGAAGAACACCCGCAAAAATTTTTATTCCATGTTCTGCTAGAAATGTACATGATGTAATCTGTAGTGCATGTCATTTTCTTACCTGTAGCTGAATTTTTGAGTTATATCATCCTGATGTTTCTTATCGGTGTCATGTGACTAGGAATTAGACCCACCAACTCACACAGCACCTTATGTGTGGACAGGAAGTCTAATTCTCTATGCATTCCTATGGGAGCCTCACTTTCAGTCTCATAGGAGTGAATAGAGAAGTGATGGGCTTGCTGTCCTGGGTCAGTTGGAGGTCAGGGAGTTGGTCACATGACCCAGCTACAATAAGAAGAGAGTGGAAACTCTCAATTTCAGCCTCTGATAAGAAAATGACATTCACTACAGATTATATCATGCACCTTTCTAACAGTTCAGAGAATAAAAATTTTTGCGGGAGTTCTTCTTTAAGGGAAGCATGCCGGATGATGAGTGGTAGATTTAAATGGGGAGGTGGGGCAGGCTGAATGAGGGAGGGTCTTAGGGTTAAAAAGGTATGCAGGGGGAGAGTGAAGTGCCATTTTGGGTATTGAAGGGGACGATCCCCCGCCTGCCCACCCTTCCCTTTTTTGTTTTTCGATGCGGAGGGGGTTGGATTGTGGGGAGGTTTGTGCTGTTTTTGTCGCAGCAGCTGTGGCGGTGGGAGGTCCTCGGAGTTGCCTGGTTGCTAAGGAGGGGATGGCTCCATGGTTGGGGCAGGACTCCCTTGGTTGGTGATTGGTGGCAGATTTGAGGGGTCCATCAGTTGGTGTCTCCGAGCTGGAGGCAATGTGGAGTTCCCCGCATGGGAATTTAAGTTAATTAATTATGTAGGCTCCAAAACCTTCCTTCGTCGTTTGTGTTATTTATATTTTTGTATGTTTTGAATAAAAAGGCTGCTGTGGCCGATAAAATCCACTATGGTGTCTTGAGGAGTCCGCACCAAAGATTGTCTCACTCATTTGTCGAGCACCTTTACAAAGGCAGATTATCAGGTCATTCCCAATAATCCACCCAACAATTGGCGCCATTAGTCATCAGTAATAGGTAGACCCTGATAGTCGCTTGTATTTTCGGAATGCTACAAACCACATGAATCAGCTCGTCCTTTGTGATCATCGCTTTCCTGCTTTCTCTGTGTAGTTAAATATTTACTCACCCGGATCACAAGGTATTCCTTTGAAATACGCATTTCAGGACGTATAGGCTTCTACCTTCAAGGGAAAGTCCTATTGATAAGATAACAATGGGTGAGGCTGGGGGGAGGGTGGACTACATGGAGTCTTTCTGCTGCGCAGTTTTTACGGCTGTCAATCAGTATTTACCAACTTTTGAAAAGGGACATCAGGGAGATCCAGAGAAGTGATATATCAAGTGACATGCAAATTTTATTTAATTCTGGCCTATTTATATCAGGCACAACCTCACCCTAAGGCCTTGTTCACACAGTCAGTGTTTGGTCAGTGATTTCCATCAGTGATTGTGCAGATCTTTCTTTTTCCTAGTTTTGGCTCACAATCACTGATGGAAATCACTGACCAAACACTGACGTGTGAATGAGGCTTAAGGCTTATATTATATTACACGACAGAGCAGGCGATTGTCGGGAGGGAAGCATTCCTACCCGGAAATCATGATGCTTGTCTGCAGAGAAGACCACTACTATTACATGCAGTGATCTCCTCCTCAGTATGGGGAGGAGCAATCACTAATGCCATCTCTCATCCCCATACTGACTCATTGTTTGCTGGCAGCAGACTGTGATCAGACAGTACGATCTGCCATCAGCAAACCATGATTTTTAAACATGCTTAAAAATCTAGATTACCCAATGAATGAGCAGTATTACACAGCCATCTGGTCGACCATTGGCCAGAGTAATACAGGCCTAAGGTCTTTGATTTTGACAAATACAGACCACAGATGAGGCCCCTTAAAGAAATATTAACTCCAGACTCCTGAACTAATACAGACCCCAGACCAGGCCCCGTAAAAATATAAACTCCAGACCCCAAACCAGCCCCCCTAAACAAATATAAACTCCAGACTCTTAAACAAATGCAGACCCCAGACCAGACCCCTAAAAAAATATAAACTCCAGACTTCTAAGCAAATATAGAACCCAGACCAGACCCCCCCTAACAAAATATAAACTCCAGACCTCAATTCAGCCCCCCTAAACAAATATAAACTTCAGACTCCTAAACAAATGCAGACCCAAGACCAGACCTCCTAAACAAATATAATCTCCAGGCCAGACCTTAAGAAATACAGATCAAAAACTAGACCCCTAAACAAATATAAACTCCAGACTCCAAAAAATACGACCCCAAACCAGGCCCCGTAAAAAACATAAACTCCAGACTTCTAAACAATTATAGACCCCAGACCAGACCCCCTAACAAAAAATAAACTCCAGACCTCAAACCAGGCCCCCTAAACAAATAGACACTCTAGAGTCTAAAGAAATACAGACCCCAGACCAGAACCTCCACCCCCATAAAAATTTAAACTCCAGACTCCAAAGAAATACTGACCCCAGACTAGGCCCGTAAAAATATAAACTCCAGACTTCTAAATAAATATAGATCCCAGACCAGACCCCCTAAAGAAATATAAACTCCAGACTCCATAGAAATACAGACCCCAGACCGGGCCCCGTAACAAAATATAAACTCCAGACTTCTAAGCAAATATAGACCCCCAGACCAGACCCCCTAACAAAAATAGAAACTCAGACCTCAATTCAGCCCCCCTAAACAAATATAAACTTCAGACTCCTAAACAAACGCAGACCCAAGACCAGACCTCCTAAACAAATATAACCTTCAGACCAGACCTAAAGAAATACAGATCCAAGATTAGACCCCCCTAAACAAATATAAACTACAGGCCAGATCTAAAAAAATACAGACCCCAGACCAGACCCCACAGAAAAATGTAAACTCCGTACTCCAAGGAAATACAGACCCCAGACCAGGCCCCGTAAAAATATAAACTCCAGACTTCTAAACAAATATAGACCCCAGACCAGGCCCCCTAAACAAATATACCCTCCAGACTCTAAAGAAATACAGCCCCAAGACTAGACTCCCTAAACAAATATAAACTCCAGACCAGATCTAAAGAAATACAGACCCCAGACCAGACAGTGTAAAAATGTAAACTCTAGACTTCTAAATAAATATAGACCCCAGACCAGGCCCCCTAATAAAATATAAACTCTAGACTCCTAAACAAATACAGACCCCAGACCAGACCCCCTAATTATAGACCCCAAAATTTAAAGCATTCCCTGATGGGTGCTTGATACGCACTGCAATATACAGTGACAATTTATATGCACATTATGCACATAAATAATTCAAAGGACAAGTCAAGGCAAAACTGATACATTGTAGTATGCCTAGTGCAAGGCAATGGGGTGGAGCATGACACAGAGCTTCTCACTCTGGTTTCTTAAGAAGGTATTCCAGTTAAAACAAGTTATGCCCTATACATTGGTTAGAGGATGGCTGTTAGATAGGTGGAGGTCCAACTTCTGGGACTCCTGTTGATCACAAGAAGAACGGGGGTCCCAAGCATGCACACTCCTGCTCAGAATACAGAGTTTGAATAGGGCAGTGGTGGGCACGTTCAACCATCACTCCATTCAAATGGGGGACGCCCACCAATCTAAAGTTGTAACCAGAACACCCCTCTGTATCCCCGTATAAGGCTCCGCCCCCTCAAACCCTGCACTAGGTATAGCACAGTGTATCAGTTTTGCCCGAAGTGTTCCTTTAAGGCCAAGATTCATATCCAAACAATGTATCCCTGTATGTAATTGCCTACTTAAAACGACATTGAAATAATATATGACTGGGACCCCGCATCTGATGTTTGTTATGGATAATTATTAAATTTCTAATTCGGTCCTGAAACCGGGGAAAAATAATAAAAGAAACACAGCAGTTGAGTAAAGGAGAACCCCCTCCGGATATAACGAGGTGCTGCCAGACGTAAATCCTTAGGCTGTGAGATCAAACGCTGACCTGTGACCCCGTAGATCAGATATTGCGCGATGATACTTAGCACCTATTACCCAGCTGCTCATTAGGAGGCGCTGCTTCTTTCCACTAAATCTTAAGAGGAGGGGGAGGGGGGGAGTTAATTAAGGTTCTAGGGAAATTGATTTTGGTTACAATAATTTTTTTCCCCCTTCTTATCCCCCCCCCCAAACTGATAACAGATGTTGAGAGGCTTTCGGGTTGTGTTGAAGTGAACACGACCACTGAGCGGTTTCCGTCCACCGCGGAGACTGGCACCATAGCAGCTCTATTAACCCTGTGATGTCAGGGTATGGATCTCATCAAAGGTCATTGGGAAACAGTTGCCTTTATAACTTCCTTGGGACAATATATTTTTTTAAACAGTCTTATCATGTGTATCCGTGAAAAGATACATTGTGAAACGTTTGAAATGTTCCTTTATTCAGATCTGCTGACATCTAGTGGCCAAACGGGCTACACTGCAGACTGGTCTACAAAAAGGTTCTTGTTTCACAGCCTATGGCAAACTATCACTAGTAGGATACGGCTGCACGTGGCGAATATGTGCTGTATGGAATTGCAGCATGTACAATGGCAGCTGAATAATACAATCTAGGAGGTCACAGAACTCATCCGTTAACTGGCACGCCTGGTTCTGGTCCTGGCTCCACCTCTGGACCAATATCTTCAATTTCGTATAAAATTAGACAGAACTCCAGTAAATGTGATGAAAGCAAACGTGAGTTGTATTCAGTAGACCATTGTGGCCGGCGCCTATACAAGTGGACATCACCTGGCCTGAGGAAGGGCTACTTATAGCCTGAAACGTTGCCCCATAAGTATTGTCGTGTACCACTGTGCCTGGCTGAATGAAACTCATGTACAATGGCAGTGTGGAAGGGTGTGGAACCACTAAGTCAACTCAAGCGCATGGCCGTGGTTTTGGTCCGCATCTGATCCGCATTTTTTGCGGATTGGATGCGGACCCATTCATCTCAATGGAGCCACAAAAGATGTGCTGTCCACGTCTGTATGTCCGTTCCGTGGCTCCGCAAAAAAATTAGAACGTCTTATTCTTGTCCGTTTTGCAGACAAGAATAGACAGTTCTACAGTGGGCAGGACATTCTGATCTGCAAAATGCGGAACGTACACATCCAGTACCTATAATTTAGGTACAGCGAAAACTGCAATGGCCATGTGCATGAGCACTAAGGCTGTTATCCTAGCGGTGCCCTGGTCTTCAGCCATTAAACTCTATGCAAGGATCTAGACTTCACTGCAGGGGAGTCACCAGGTCGTTACCTCCTGGAGTATTCTGTTTGGTTGACAGCTGACCCACGGGGGTCAAGAGATGACGGTACAGAACACCAAGGGATCAGGCAAAACCATACTCAGGGACAAGTCGAGGTCAGGGCAGGCAGAGTACATGCAATCTGATAGACCATCTGAGGTCAGGACGGGCAGTTTAGAGTCAGTATGGAGATCAGGTAGAGGTCAGGTCAGGCAGCGAAATCCGGGAAACAGGCAGAAGTTGGTACACTAGTAGACAAACTTATAACAGCACACCTTTGCAGGACATGCGTGGACAGAACCTATTGCTCAGGCACCCTCCAACAGGGTAAGGAGCCCTATGTACCCCAGTGATGGGATGGGATAATTTGAAGAAGGGCTGATGTTGTCACAGAATGAAGGGAGGTGTTATGTAGTGATGACTGATGATGTCACAGTGTGAAGGGGAAGTGTTAAGTAGGGAGGACTGATGTCACAGAGTGAAGCAGCAGTGTTATTTAGGCTGCACTGATTATGTCACAGAGGGAAGTAACAGTGTTACCTGGGCAGCCTGACAGAATCATGAAGTGAGGCAGTGTTATCTATTTAGGTCTTGTATGTCATAGAGTGACGGGACGGGATCACTTGGGGGAGGGCTGATGATGTCACAGTGTTAAAGGACATACTGATTGGGGGACAGCTGGTGATGTCACTGCCCATCTGAAGTTCTTGTCACCTAGTCAATTTGTGTGAAGAGAGGGAGAAATGTTATCTGTGTCTGCAGGAAGTAATACAATGATGCATTAATAGCTTAAAGGGGTTATCCAATAGCACAAATAACCCCCCACAATGCCCAGGCCCCTCCTATAGACAATACTTGCCTGTGTATCTCCAGATCCCTGCACAGCCATCACTGCATCTCCCCATCGCACGGATCAAAACATCTGGTGACAGAGGGGGGCAGCCGATAGAATGCAGCTACAGTGACTAGCCTCCCTAGCATCATCTCTGTGATGTGTGTAGTGGTTGCCTACACATAAGCCAACATTGAAGCACCATCCCTGTGACAGAAAAGCAACTGTACTAGGCAGAGGCGTAGCTAGAGGTTCAGCACAGGGGGGGCGAAACATACTTGAGTGGGCCCCCCACTTGGCTTCCCAAACGCACGTTTCCAACTTCACAGGCACATACTACTAGTTGTGGTTATAATATTGTATTAGAAAGATTACTATATAAACTGCTAGATCATCTATGCTGCTAAGTACAGTACAATAGACTTTCTACATACCCTACTCTAAAGACTCTACCACATAATGCAGTGAAATATAGGAGTAATAGGAGTAAAAAACAAGAGGACTCCTATGTTAAAGGAAACCTGTCCACAGTTTTTACATCACTAAACTAACAGTCCCCTGCCCCCATCAGACCTCAGATCATCAGAATGTGCCCCCCATCAGACCTCAGATCAGTGTATTGTGCCCCACCAGACCTCAGATCAGCGTATTGTGCCCCATCAGACCTCAGATCAGCAGAATATGCCCCCATCAGACCTCACATCAGCCTACTGTGCCCCCATCAGACCTCAGATCAGCGTATTGTGCCCCATCAGACCTCACATCAGCCTACTGTGCCCCCATCAGACCTCACATCAGCGTATTGTGCCCCATCAGACCTCAGATCAGCGTATTGTACCCCATCAGACCTCAGATCAGCAGAATGTGCCCCCATTAGTCCTCACATCAGCCTACTGTGCCCCCATCAGACCTCAGATCAGCGTATTGTGCCCCCATCAGACCTCCGATCAACAGAATGTGCCCCCATCAGACCTCAGATCAGCGTATTGTGCCACATCAAACCTCAGATCAGCATATTGTGCCCCCATCAGACCTCAGATCAGCAGAATGTGCCCCCATCAGACCTCAGATCAGCGTATTGTGCCCCATCAGACCTCAGATCAGCGTACTGTGCCCCCATCAGACCTCAGATCAGCGTACTGTGCCCCCATCAGACCTCAGATCAGCGTATTGTGCCCCATCAGACCTCAGATCAGCGTACTGTGCCCCCATCAGACCTCAGATCAGCAGAATGTGCCCCCATCAGACCTCAGATCAGCAGAATGTGCCCCCATCAGACCTCACATCAGCCTACTGTGCCCCCATCAGACCTCAGATCAGCGTATTGTGCCCCCCACCAGACCTCAGATCAGCGTATTGTGCCCCCATCAGACCTCAGATCAGCGTATTGTGCCCCCCATCAGACCTCACATCAGCGTATTGTGCCCCCATCAGACCTCAGATCAGCTTAATGTGCTCCCATCAGACCTCAGATCAGCGTATTGTGCCCCCATCAGACCTCATATCAGCAGACTGTGCCCCCATCAGACCTCATATCAGCCTACTGTGCCCCTATCAGACCTCAGATCAGCGTATTGTGCCCCCATCAGACCTCAGATCAGCAGACTGTGCCCCTATCAGACCTCATATCAGCAGACTGTGCCCCCATCAGACCTCATATCAGCAGACTGTGCCCCCATCAGACCTCATATCAGCCTACTGTGCCTCTATCAGACCTCAGATCAGCATATTGTGCCCCCATCAGACCTCATATCAGCAGACTGTGCCCCCATCAGACCTCATATCAGCCTACTGTGCCCCTATCAGACCTCAGATCAGCTTAATGTGCTCCCATCAGACCTCAGATCAGCGTATTGTGCCCCCATCAGACCTCATATCAGCAGACTGTGCCCCCATCAGACCTCATATCAGCCTACTGTGCCCCTATCAGACCTCAGATCAGCGTATTGTGCCCCCATCAGACCTCAGATCAGCAGACTGTGCCCCCATCAGACCTCATATCAGCAGACTGTGCCCCCATCAGACCTCATATCAGCAGACTGTGCCCCCATCAGACCTCATATCAGCCTACTGTGCCTCTATCAGACCTCAGATCAGCATATTGTGCCCCCATCAGACCTCATATCAGCAGACTGTGCCCCCATCAGACCTCATATCAGCCTACTGTGCCCCTATCAGACCTCAGATCAGCGTATTGTGCCCCCATCAGACCTCAGATCAGCAGACTGTGCCCCCATCAGACCTCATATCAGCAGACTGTGCCCCCATCAGACCTCATATCAGCCTACTGTGCCCCTATCAGACCTCAGATCAGCATATTGTGCCCCCATCAGACCTCAGATCAGCATATTGTGCCCCATCAGACCTCATATCAGTAGACTGTGCCCCCATCAGACCTCATATCAGCCTACTGTGCCCCTATCAGACCTCAGATCAGCGTATTGTGCCCCCATCAGACCTCAGATCAGCAGACTGTGCCCCCATCAGACCTCATATCAGCAGACTGTGCCCCCATCAGACCTCATATCAGCCTACTGTGCCCCTATCAGACCTCAGATCAGCTTAATGTGCTCCCATCAGACCTCAGATCAGCGTATTGTGCCCCCATCAGACCTCATATCAGCAGACTGTGCCCCTATCAGACCTCAGATCAGCGTATTGTGCCCCCATCAGACCTCAGATCAGCAGACTGTGCCCCCATCAGACCTCATATCAGCAGACTGTGCCCCCATCAGACCTCATATCAGCAGACTGTGCCCCCATCAGACCTCATATCAGCAGACTGTGCCCCCATCAGACCTCATATCAGCCTACTGTGCCTCTATCAGACCTCAGATCAGCATATTGTGCCCCCATCAGACCTCATATCAGCAGACTGTGCCCCCATCAGACCTCATATCAGCCTACTGTGCCCCTATCAGACCTCAGATCAGCGTATTGTGCCCCCATCAGACCTCAGATCAGCAGACTGTGCCCCCATCAGACCTCATATCAGCAGACTGTGCCCCTATGAGACCTCAGATCAGCATATTGTGCCCCCATCAGACCTCAGATCAGCATATTGTGCCCCCATCAGACCTCATATCAGCAGACTGTGCCCCCATCAGACCTCATATCAGCCTACTGTGCCCCTATCAGACCTCAGATCAGCGTATTGTGCCCCCATCAGACCTCAGATCAGCAGACTGTGCCCCCATCAGACCTCAGATCAGCAGACTGTGCCCCCATCAGACCTCAGATCAGCAGACTGTGCCCCCATCAGACCTCAGATCAGCAGACTGTGCCCCCATCAGACCTCATATCAGCCTACTGTGCCCCTATCAGACCTCAGATCAGCCCACCCGCAGCGCAGAACAGGTAAGTAAAGTTTTTTATTTTAATCCTATGTGGCTGGGTGGGCTGATCTGAGGTCTGATGGGGGTCCCTAAATACAAGTGAGCGCTTCCATAATGGAAGCGCTCACTTGTATTCGCCTGATAGAAGGCAAGGTCATCCTTGCTGGGGCCCCCCTGAGTCACTGGGCCCGGAGCCGTTGCCCCCCCTGCCCCCCGGTAGCTACGCCACTGGTACTAGGAAATGACCTCTGAGGGAGAGAAGCACTGAATTTTCTACAGATGGTTGAGGACCATTCAAAAGGGACAGTGCATGGACTGAGACAGTAAAGGTAACACACGTTTATGGCTTTGGACTTTACTGCGTGTGGTTAGGATTAATTGCTTCCAGCACTTCAGAGTTGGACTGACCACCCGTTCTAGGGATGAATCTTGCAATTGGGCACTGCAGGTCTACTGAGAAAGGAATTGCACATCTTTGGTTAATTGGGAGGATTGCACTGTATAGCTAGAGAGAGAGAGAGACTTAGAGGGGATCATCATGTTGTTTACACAACCTTTTGGGAAACGCCTGCCATGTTATAGACTTGAGGCCCTATTATCTTGTAGCCTCCTCCTCAGTTTTTGCCCCGAGATGACATCATTACCTCGGCTTCTGACCTAACTTTGTACACACGTCCACAAAATCTGGAAATCCTTCCAGTGATTTCTCGCTATTATGACAATCCCTTAATAAATGGAATCCATAACAAACGAGCTCCATGCGTCAGGCGCAGATGTTCTCTGCAAGATATTATTTGATTAGAGCGTTTCGGTGCCTCATTGAACTAGTGTGTGGCTGGGGAGGTACGAGGCGCATGAGGACAAACGCTAACATTCGGGGCACTGCTAGAATATGATAGCTCCAACTGCACACAAAGACCAGGACAGATTTTTAACCCCTGGGAGCAAAGCATGAAGGTTCCAATTGAATGACAGCAAGCAGAGATCTTGAAAATCAAGAGAAATTGATATAAAAAGTACCGTATATGGGAAAAACTGTGTGTCTTTTCATTATGCAAAGAAAAACAGGAGATTCGGGAAAACTTTTGTAGGCCCATATCAACCAATTTACAGGGCAGCTTTCACTTTAAGTTCTGATTCATGAGCTGTGACTGGTTGCAATAGGCAACGATGCTGTTTTTCCGTGAGTTTTCATGAATTTTTTTGGTGAAACTGGAATACCCCTTTAACCCCTTCCCAACATTTGACATGCACATAGCAGCTGACCCCTGCCTGCAGCAGCTATGATTGGACATACATAGTGCACTGCCAACAGTACTGAATTTGCAGGGACTGTTCCTAATTTTCATAGACAATCCTGGTAGATTTAGACTGTCTCCACCAAGAAGGTGAGGCTTAAAGGGGTTTTTCAGGATATTTTTATTGATGACCTATCCTCAGGGGTGCCAAGCAGTTGTTGTGGCAGCCAGGGGCCTAGTGAAGGCCCCCAAGCTGTCATATTACTATTCGTATTACACCCTGCCAAAGGAAGGGTGTAATAGGATACAGCTAAAATCACAATACATTGCAATACACTGTCCCTGGTGCCCAGTGCTTTGTTCACACGGCAGCAGGGAGCTTACCATGGCAGCCAGGGAAGGTTTCAGTAGCATCCTGGTTGCCATGGTAACCCATCAGAGCCCCGCGATTACACTGCTGGGTCTCCGATCGGAAGCTGCTACTGCCACGAATGAAGAGGGGGAGGGGAACCTGTGCCACTGGACCACCAAGGAAGATATTGAGGAGGGGGGGGGCATCCTGTGGCTGCTGCACCAGTAATGAAGATAATACTGGGTTGGTTTTTTACTTTTGAAACTTTTTTTGCTCATATAATAGACACTTATGTCCAGTGCCCCAGTGGACCATTGCAAAATGTTAATCTAATATTACTAAGTTGGGATTTCATGTTAAAGCCATACCTCCCAACCGTCCCGGATCCAGCGGGACAGTCCCGGATTACAGTGGCTGTCCCGGTACGGGGGAGGTATGTCCCAGTTTCTGGCAGCTGTCTCTGGGTCCATAGGATGCAGAGACAGTTGTCTGTTATATGAAGAAGCAGACATCCGGCATTGGCTAGCTGCTTCTTCCATCCACCCTCCGTCCCCGATGCCTCTCTCCATACCTCTGGTCCGGGTGGGGGGTGGGGCCGGCCGACAGTCAGCCTTGGCTCTGCCCCTCCAGAAAAGACCAGCCGATGTCCTGCTGCTTCTGCTGCTAGGAAGATGGTAAGTATATGGTGTTTATTTTTTTTAACTTTCTGTGAGGGGCACAATGTGGGCATATTACTGGGGGCACACCATATTACTGGGGGGCACAATGTGGGTATATTACTGGGGACACAATGTGGGCATATTACTGGGGGCATAATGTGGGCATATTACTGGGGGGCAAAATGTGGGCATATAACTGAGGGCACATAACTGGGCATATTCCTGGGGGGCACAGCTGGTCATATTACTGGGGGCACAGCTGGGCATATTACTGGGGACACATAACGGCATATTACTGGGGGGGCTGAGCTGGGCATATTACTGGGGACACATAACGGCATATTACTGGGGGCACATAACAGGGCATATTACTGGGGGCTCAGCTGGGCATATTACTGGGGGCACATAACAGGGCATATTACTGGGGGCTCAGCTGGGCATATTACTGGGGGCACATAACAGGGCATATTAATGGGGGCACATAACCGGGGAATAACGATGTGGAGCAGTAAGGGGACTTGGTGGGATTAGGTGTATAGTTATGTTTTGGGTGGAGTTAGGGGCGCGGCCTAGTGCTGAAAAAAATTTGCCGTGGCGCACTTAGCACGACGCACAATGTGTCTCTCTTTGTCCCTTTACAAAGTTGGGAGGTATGTTAATGCACTTATGTCTCCATGCATTCTGTACAACTTATGGCAATGTATGGGCAATATATGGATCATTGGCAGACTGGCTTGGTGGCCAGGGTGATGGACCTTGTCCGTCCCCTGTTTAGAGGAGTCTGAGTTGAGCAGAAATACAGGAGGGACATGTGTGTGTGTCAGCTCCTGCAGACTAGGTCTAAGTCCAAAAATTTGAGACTATAGCTGCCAAAGAAGCCACTTTGTCACCTCTGAGAGAACAATACCAGCCATCTTAGAAGGTCTAGAACCACCCAGACCATGCTAGACAACAACAGTAAGTTACAGCTTGTTTATGACAAAATAGACTTTACTGTCGTGGAAAGGGAATATTGCTCCAACATTTTCCACAAATTGACATTCGGATCTTAATGTGTATCCTCGGCCACCTTAGAGAGAGAGGTAGCCCTACTCCCACCATCATCATTGCCACCCATACACAGTCATCAGGAGCCTACTGTTCTGAGATATACCTCCGAACTGTGCCTTTTGCTGCTGTATGAACTACTACTCCTATTATGAATTCAGCAACTGACGGACCTGGTCATTGACTCCTCTACTTCTAACATTCACTGCATGGCCCAAGGAGCATGAGGCTGGAGAAATCCAGCATGAACTGTGAGTACAACAACCACCATCATAGTCACTACCGCTCCTCCCGTCCTCATCTCTGGGTTGCTGCATATGTATTTCAGTATACTATTTCCAGTCAGTGCTTTATAGGACAACTTATAGGACCTGCCTGAAGCATGACACATGGGGAACCTATCTGAACCACATGATTGCTTAGAAGGGTGCTGGGTGCCCTTCCCTCTGTTTAACCTCTTAGATGACAGCATTCAGCATGACCTCTACAGAGTTAAAGGGGTTTTACGGCATACCCCAGCATACCAAGCACAGCACCATCCATTTGATAGTGGCTGTGCTCGGTATTGCAGCCCAGGTCCATTAACTTGAAACTGAGCTGCGCCTAGGTCATATGACGGATGAACGTCATGTCACAGGCCGTTGTGGTCTCTTCAAACAACTGATGGATCAAGGATCATGCTGAGGATAGGTCATCAATATGGCGGGGATTGAAGTTATATCTGATACTGGCTGTTAGATCGCCATATGTGATGGTGCAGACAATGCTTCTGTGCCCGCGCCATCACTGTGACTGGTTACCATAGGATGGGAAGTCGTTAAGTTTCTCACGTTTTTTTCCAAAGTTTACTGTCCCTTTAAAACTATAAGAATAGAATTGAAGAAGGAAATAAATGATGCTGTAAGTGAACGTCTTTCCATGTGCAGACAAAGCCTTCCCGTCTTGAGACATGATTTCAGCTCCATGTGGGGAGGAAGTACGTGGAAATCTGTCTCTGGATGTCGTTAGAGTCAATGCTCTGTTTTCGTCTCCTAATTGATATTCTTTGTTGAGACTCATGGACATCTTCCCGAGGGATCAGGAGGAGACGGCCTATTCTAGAGACATAAAGCAGATGACCCATTTTCTAATATGAGCCTCACGTTCATCTGAAGAACTGTCTGGATCAGAAAGGAAGCTCAGACAAAGTGTGGGGGCCGAGCGCAGAACCTGAGGCCTCTGGGATTAAAGGGCACCCAGTCTGCCTCTATACTAGCTTTTTTGGTTTTCTTGTAGGAATTCATAAAAAAAAAAAATCTGTTAGTGTAGACGAGAGGAAAAGCTATAGGGGTCGTAGAGGTGGCAGTCACATCAGGGCCCTGGTGTCTAAAGGGGCCCTATGCTACATAAAAAGACACTAGTGGGGTAATTTATCAAACTGGTGTAAAATAGAACTGGCATAGTTGCCCATAGCAACCAATTAGATTGCACCTTTCATTTTCCAAAGGAGCTGTCAAAAATGAAAGGTGGAATCTGATTGGTTGCTATGGGCAACTAAGCCAGTTCTACTTTACACCAGTTTGATAAATGAGCCCATAGGAGTATAAATGGCACATGATAGGTGGGGCTCCTGTTGAAGATCTTGTATTGGGGCCCAGGGTGTTTAGGGTATCACCTACACTAATAAGTTTCCTCACAGCAGCAAATACGATGAAAAAAATAAGCATAACTCAACATATGATGATTATATACTGTAAATTCGTGTGCCATATTTGTGTAATGGGGGATGGAATAAAGGCAGAAGGAGCCATGTACACTTTATAATAACCGAAACTTTATTTGAAAACCAGAAGGGAGCACAAATGCATAGCAGTTACAGTCTTTCACATACAGAGGGCACATACGCTTGGTGGTTATGGACACAAAGGACTAAGCTTAACAGTTACAGTCACTCAGAAAGGGCAAGACACTCGTAGTGCTACGTATGCAGAGGGACAGTTCTTGTAGCATAATTAGCCCAATATAGTCTGCAAAAAATACCCAGAAGGAGCCCCTGGAATGGGTTTGGTCAGTGTTTGGTTTGACTTGTCAGTAGGACTCCCACCATCTGTTCTCTGTGGCACCTGTCCTCTTGCAGTTTCACTGTGGCCTCTGCTCTTCACCAGCTCCACTGTTACATTCCAGATGCTCTGGTCCATGCTCTAGCACCATGTGGGCCAACTTTCTTTACCTCATACAGCTATCTTCTGGTCACCACCACCACAATGACCCCCTCTATGTGTCTGGAACCTTGCTTCAGGCTTGGTCTACTTTCAGTGACATGCATGGGGCTGGAGCAGGCATTCTTTACCTGCTGCAGAGTGGATGACTGCTTTTTATCGAATTTTTACCAGCTCCCTTCTTCTCTTCAGAGAGGTGATGTGCTGGCCAATGTCACCACCTCCTTGGTAACCAGGAGGCTGCCACTCTCTTTGGAGCAGCAGCACCACTCATCTTCCTCTCTGGGTGATCTTCTTAAAGGGATTGTTCAGCCATTAATATTGATGACCTATCCTCAGGATAATATCTGATCGGGGTGAATTCGACATTGGCACCCACGACAATCAGCTGATTGAAGAGGAGGCAGCACTCCATGCAAGTCCATGACAACAGTTTGTACTATTCAAAAAGGGCATGAAGTATCTAGCTGGTGAACGCACAATCATCTCTTGTGAGGGTCCATCCCTGGATGAAGATTTGGGGGGTACTACCTCTCCTTACGGAGAGCGTTGTAATCGGCATGAGAAGGCTTATAGGCTGATAGGACTTACTTGCTCTTCTGGAATTTTGGGAAGAAAGTTTGCAAATGAGCTCTTAGCAAGCTGATAAGGAGATATAGTAACCCCCCCCCCCCTAAATCCTTACCTAGGCCTCCCACCCAGTTATGCTAGTGCTCTCTGCTCTGCACTGATGAGGGGCAATCACCCTGAAACAGCTGTCTACAGATGAGATGCTGGCCTATTGGATTGACTTATAGGATAGCTGCCTTACATCTGGTGACATCAGGGCTAAGAGTTCCCTTGCATACCTTCTAACGTGGATGAAATGACGTACTCTGATTGTTTACCTCTACCGCCATCTGGTGGTACAAAGTGCGCTAATGGCCACTGCAGCTTTTAGACCGTCCAGCCAAATGTATTCCAAAAAGTGTTAGGCTAATAAAGTCTATGAGCGTGTTGGCATGTATGCTGGAGTATACACATACCACCCAGTTTTGCTGCACGGTGGTGTTTTCATCGCAGTTTTTCAAAAACTGCAACTTATAAATAAGGAGTCATCTATTGGTATTATATTAGCAGTACAGGGTTGTCAAAATGTATGGAGACACCTGAATAACGGTAGTTGGGAACGCTATCCAGGGTGTAGCATGTTGCTAAGGGGAAGTGGGAAATCTGTGGGGGGCGATGTCCAACACGGCCAGGGGCGGACTGGAAATTTAAAGCGGCCCTGGAAAAAATACTAAAAGTGGCCCCATTTTGTAGTCGGGTCCAAATTAATGGAAGGCAGGGCCAGCAATACCATATTGTGGCACATTATACCACCCCAACAGAGCCAAATACCACAGTCCATCACAAAATACTGCCAGCAGCAGAAAATACATCCTCAAAAACCTCCACTTGCTGGCAATTAGGAGGGCCCAGATGGCCCCCTGGGCATCGGCCCACCGGGAAATTTCCCTGTAAGGTCTATGGCCAATCCGCCCCTGAACACGGCGGTCATGACGATATTTTCAGGGGGGCATGTGACATATCTATCTGACAGAGAATTTGATGAGGAATCCAAATCTCTTAAACGTGACCTACCTTTATTCCTTCCAAAGTTATTAACAATTATCTCTTTGTTACAGGCACAGTTATGGCTGCAATATTAAAGGGGTTATATGATAGTACAAATACCCCCCACAATGTCCGGGCCCCCTCCTGAAGACGATACTTACCTGGTCCCCGGCACTTGCGTCCCTCCAGATCCCTGCACGGCCACTGCTGCATGATGTTTGGATCCGCGCGACAGGGGGGGAACAGCCAATAGCAGGCCACGACGGTGACCAACCCTAGCATTGTGGGTGACGCTAGGGAGATACAGGCTATGCACAAGATCCAGTTGTTGCATTATCTCAATGAGGACAAGCCCAATCGCTGTGTTGAATTCATGGAATGGGTGTCACAACAATTGCAACAGGACCAACATTTGGCAGGTCCAACACAGAACCTGTTTGGCAAAATTTGGCAACTGTGCCATGGTGGATAAATGGTCTGTTAGGGTACCAAGCATTGACATACAAGGACTACCCGGAGATCAGCAAAATCTGTAACAAATCGTCTCATGTGAGCACAGATCTGGATTCTTCATCAAATTCTCAAAGGTGGTTAGATGTGGGCTGGTCCCACCCCTAATCTTTGGGGAGAGTCTAGACTGGGGTTTCAAAGGGGAAGGAAGCAAAGTCCAGGTGTTTTTTCTTCTTGGGCCTCAAGTTTCAGAGACTAACAGATCTCTACAAGCTCTACAAAAAGAGAAAGATATAAAGGTAAAGGAGAACTTGGAATCTGCAACTACAGCCATTCAGACCTTACTGCAGTGAATGGCTGATGGCACGGTTTTTTAGTCCCTTCACTTCTCACAAAAATAGAATAAAAAGTTATCTAAAATATTCTGAAATGGTTAAAAAACAATCCTAAAGGTCATCCCACAAAAGAAATCAGCCCTCACACAGCTCCATACACATAAAAATAAAAAAAAGTTATGGGATTCTTAATATGATGATGCAAAGAAAAAATTCTTTTTTTTTTCCAAAATTGTATTTTTTCAATATAATATTGTATGAAAGCGTAAATGTTGCCATTAGAAAGCACAGCTTGTCCCGCAAAAAACATGCCCCATACTGATATGTGAATGGAAAAATAAAAAAATCATGGCAGGCATAGAATTCAAAAACTAAAAAATGGAAAATGTGCAGGTTCCTGAAGGGGTTAAAGCAGTTCTCCTGACTCTCCCATTCACTAGTTGACCACTTCACCTGGTGTACTAATTCTCTTCTCTTCTGCACCTTTTTTGAACAGGTTGTGGACCCTCATGTCTGCAGCGGGATGTGGGCACAGTAGTCATACAGAGAGCCTGTCTGTAGCAGAAGTGTCCAGGGCCGGGAGCCTTTATGCAACTGGACACCAGGGCTGTAGAGCCTAGAAGCTTTCAGCGATGAAATCCCCCTCTCCAGAGCTGGGTCTTTACACCTCTCCATTCTTTCCCTTCATTCATCTGACCTGCTTTAATGGACGTTTGCTTTGTTCTTTCTGGCTTCCCCCTGGCTGGTACCTTGGTCCAGGGGTGACTCCTGACTTGAAATGACTAGAAATTTCTAACATCTCTATTTATATGGAGAGTGACACCAGCCCCATCTAGTGGTGACTGTGGATATGGCCTATTACTACCACCTGCACAGAGTTACATATACAAATATTTCCTATTATAGCAAGAGTACATTGTTAACCCTTTACATTGCATTTTGCAGTGTACTGCTGGGGTGCTGCAGACATGAGATAGATAGAGGGATAGACAGATATGATGTAGATAGATAGGTAGATAGATATGAGATAGATAGATAGATAGATAGATAGATAGATAGATAGATAGATAGATAGATATGAGATAGATAATAGAATATGAAATAGATAATAAAATATGAAATAGATGGATAGATAAGAGATAGATAGCTATGCAGGCTCTCCATACCTCTGGTCTGGGAAGGGGGCGGGGCCTGCCGGCAGTCAGCCTTGGCTTCGCCCTCCAGACTAGACCAGCCGATGTCCTGATGCTGCTAACTTTTTTAGCTTTCTGTGAGGGGCACAATGTGGGTACAAC
The DNA here is from genome assembly GCA_900303285.1 of Rhinella marina. Classification (NCBI taxonomy): domain Eukaryota; kingdom Metazoa; phylum Chordata; class Amphibia; order Anura; family Bufonidae; genus Rhinella; species Rhinella marina. Next base: position 144,109 of record ONZH01002813.1, read on the forward strand.
ATATTACTTGGGGGCACAATGTGGGCATGTTACTGGGGGCACAATGTGGGCATGTTACTGGGGTACAACATATTACTGGGGTGCACAATGTGGGCATGTTACTGGGGGCACAACATTACTGGGGGGAACAATGTGGGCATGTTACTTGGGGCACAACATTACTGGGGGGCACAATGTGGGCATGTTACTGGGGCACAATATATTACTGGGGGGGCACAATGTGGGCATGTTACTGGGGCACAGCATATTACTGGGGGTCACAATGTGGACATATTACTGGGGTCACAATGTGGGCATATTACAGGGGGGCACAATATGGGCATATTACTGGGGGCACAACACTACTGGGGGGCACAATATGGGCAGGTTACTGGGGGCACTAAATATTACTGGGGGCACAATGTGGGCATGTTACTGGGGGCACAACATATTACTGGGGGGACAATGTGGGCATGTTACTGGGGGCACAGCATATCATTGGGGGGCACAATGTGGGCATGTTACTGGGGGCACAGCATATTACTGGGGGCAGAGCTGGTCATATTACTGGGGGCAGAGCTGGTCGTATTACTGGGGGCACATAACTGGGCATATTACTGGGGGGCACATAACAGGGCATATTACTGGGAGCTCAGATGGGAATATTACTGGGGGCACAGCTAGGCATATTAATGGGGGCACATAACGGGAATATTTACTGTGGAGCAGTAAGGGGACTGGGTGGGATTAAGTGTATAGTTATGTTTTGGGTGGAGTTAGGGGCGTTGCCTAGTGCTGAAAAAATTTGATAGATAGAAAGATATTAGATATCAAATAGATGGATAGATTGATGTAACACATTATTTATACTGGGGGCAGTATGGGGGTTACTTCATGTCCAGGGGGCACTATGGGGGGCATAATATATACAGATGGGCAGTGCAGAGGTTGGGATGTATCCTCAGTGTGTTGTACCCTTTTTGGTGTAACGCCTCCTGGTTGTGGTGTCTGACTGCGCTCGATCACAGTATACGCTAATATTCTGAAATGTCTAATCCTAGATGTAAAGTCCAGTAATACAGATACTCCATGCTTACGTACGATAGCTCCTGTATCGTGCAGCTGCTCTTTAGTGTTTGTCTATATTTGGGCTGCGGTTACGGCAGATTTGCACCCGTCCGTCCGTCTCATTTTGTCGAGAGCGGCTGACTAACCTGTCTTTTTGCATTTTAGACAGTAGAGAAAACCTGCTGCTGTGTACACAATGTCAGGAAGTAAGTGTACAGCACTATTACTCCAGGCTGTGAGCAGGCTGCAAGGGGGAGGGGAAACAGGTGACGAGGTGGCCGAGTGGTTAAGGCGATGGACTGCTAATCCATTGTGCTCTGCACGCATGGGTTCAAATCCCATCCTCGTCGCAATTTCTTTACACCTCTCTATTCTTTCCCTTCATTCATCTGACCTGCTTTAATGGATGTTTCCTTTGTTCTTTCTGGCTTCCCCCTGGCTGGTACCTTGGTCCAGGGGTGACTCCTGACTTGAAATGACTAGAAATTTCTAACATCTCTATTTATATGGAGAGTGACACCAGCCCCATCTAGTGGTGACTGTGGATATGGCCTATTACTACCACCTGCACAGATAATATTTAGATATAGATAGGCATGTTACTGGGGGCACAATATATATAGATATTTCTTATTATAGCAAGAGTACATTGTTAACCCTTTACATTGCATTTTGCAGTGTACTGCTGGGGTGCTGCAGACATGAGATAGATAGAGGGATAGACAGATATGATGTAGATAGATAGATAGATAGATAGATATGAGGTAGATAGATATGAGATAGATAATAGAATATGAAATAGATAATAAAATATGAAATAGATGGATAGATAAGAGATAGATAAGAGATAGATAAGAGATAGATAGCTATGCATACCTCCCAACCGTCCCGGATCCAGTGGGACAGTCCCGGATTGCAGTGGCTGTCCCGGTACGGGGGAGGTATGTCCCGGTTTCTGGCAGCTGTCTCTCCATCCATAGGACGAAGGGACAGTTGCCTGTTATATGAATAAGCAGAGAACCGACATTGGCTTGCTGCTTCTTCCATCCTCCCTCCCGTCCCCCCTGCAGGCTCTCCATACCTCTGGTCTGGGTAGGGGCCGGGGCCTGCTGGCAGTCAGCCTTGGCTTCGCCCTCCAGACTAGACCAGCCGATGTCCTGATGCTGCTAACTTGTTTAGCTTTCTGTGAGGGGCACAATGTGGGTACAACATATTACTTGGGGGGCACAATGTGGGCATGTTACTGGGGGCACAATGTGGGCATGTTACTGGGGGTACAACATATTACTGGGGTGCACAATGTGGGCATGTTACTGGGGCACAACATATTACTGGGGCACAATGTGGGCATGTTACTGGGGGCACAACATTACTGGGGGCACAATGTGGGCATGTTACTGGGGGCACAACATTACTGGGGAGCACAATGTGGGCATGTTACTGGGGCACAACATATTACTGGGGGCACAATGTGGGCATGTTACTGGGGCACAACATATTACTGGGGGGCACAATGTGGGCATGTTACTGGGGGCACAACATTACTGGGGGAACAATGTGGGCATGTTACTGGGGGCACAATATATTACTGGGGGGCACAATGTGGGCATGTTACTTGGGGCACAATATATTACTGGGGGGCACAATGTGGGCATGTTACTGGGGCACAGCATATTACTGGGGGTCACAATGTGTACATATTACTGGGGTCACAATGTGGGCATATTACTGGGGTCACAATGTGGGCATATTACAGGGGGGCACAATGTGGGCATATTACAGGGGGGCACAATGTGGGCATATTATTGGGGGCACAACACTACTGGGGGGCACAATATGGGCATGTTACTGTGGGCACTAAATATTACTGGGGGGCACAATGTGGGCATGTTACTGGTGGCACAACATATTACTGGGAGGAACAATGCGGGCATGTTACTGGGGGCACAGCACATTACTGGGGGGCACAATGTGGACATGTTACTGGGACACAACACATTACTGGGGGGCACAATGTAGGCATTTTTACTTAGGGCACAGCATATTACTGGGGGCACAATGTGGGCATATTACTGGGGGCACAATGTGGGCATATTACAGGGGGGCACAATGTGGTCATATTACTGGGGGCACAATGTGGGCATATTACTGGGGGCACATAACAGAGCATATGACTGGGAGCTCAGCTGGGCATATTAATGAGGGCACATAACTGGGGAATACTTACTATGTGGAGCAGTGAGGGGATTTGGTGGGATTAAGTGTATAGTTATGTTTTGGGTGGAGTTAGGGGCGTGGCCTAGTGCTGAAAAAATTTAATAGAAAGATATTAGATATCAAATAGATGGATAGATTGATGTAACCTATTATTTATACTGGGGGCAGTATGGGGGTTATTTCATGTCCAGGGGGCACTGTGGGGGGCATAATATATACAGATGGGCAGTGCAGAGGTTGGGATGTATCCTCTGTGTGTTGTACCCTTTTTGGTGTAACGCCTCCTGGTTGTGGTGTCTGACTGCGCTCGATCACAGTATACGCTAATATTCTGAAATGTCTAATCCTAGATGTAATGTCCAGTAATACAGATACTCCATGCTTACGTACGATAGCTCCTGTATCATGCAGCTGCTCTTTAGTGTTTGTCTATATTTGGGCTGCGGTTACGGCAGATTTGCACCCGTCCGTCCGTCTCATTTTGTCGGGAGCGGCTGACTAACCTGTCTTTTTGCATTTTAGACGGTAGAGAAAACCTGCTGCTGTGTACACAATGTCAGGAAGTAAGTGTACAGCACTATTACTCTGAGCCTTTTGTCTGTGTGCAGGCTGCGAGGGGGGGAGGGGAAACAGGTGACGAGGTGGCCGAGTGGTTAAGGCGATGGACTGCTAATCCATTGTGCTCTGCACGCATGGGTTCAAATCCCATCCTCGTCGTAAGTTCCCTTTTCACTTGTAAAAGGTTCATTTTCTATTATATAACTACGGGAAGTTAGACATAGTGATTAAAAAAAGGAATGGTGCAGAACTGTAGCTTCGGTATTCATAACTGAGAGAACATAGCATAAATTCATTAACATTAAAAGACCCCGTCTATCCAGGTTACATCTATCTATACACTACAAACGTTCTACGTGGCAGTAGTCCAGTTCTGTTCAGACACATTCCAGCCTATCCTCAGGTATGGACTCCACTTTTCAGTGCTGCGTCGTCTCAGGTTGTTCAGATCCTGTGGTTGTGGGGAGGAGGCAGATATACAGAGTTCTTGAAGTGTAGTGCCCTGGAGCAGGGATGGACATTTTTCCCTATTTTCCCTAAGCAAAGGCATCAACTCCTTACTTTATTGTACTTTAAAGGGTTAACTTGCACTGACTTACACTGTTCAATGTTGTGACATAGATCCTTTTCATTAGCCCCGTGAAAAGGGTTAATGAACACTGAAAGACTTTTGGGACTTTCTAGCTAATTATGAGAAGGTAATCATTTTACCACAGTTACCCTAAAGGGTTAGGCTAGTTTCACATCTGCAGTGTGAATTCCGGCAGACAATGCCAGGAATCAGCCATACACAAACCACACTTTGTACCTCAAATTATTGATTTACTTGCAATTAAGAATTTATTTTTTTCCCTAATAACAATTTTGCCTTCAAAATACAGGGTGGGACATTTATATGGATATACCTAAATAAAATGGGAATGGTTGGTGATATTAACTTCCTGTTTGTGGCACATTAGTATATGTGGGAGGGGGGAAACTTTTCAAGATGGATGGCGGCCATTTTGAAGTCGGACATTTTGGATCCAACTTTAGTTTTTTCAATGGGAAGAGGGTCATGTGACACATCAAACTTATTGAGAATTTCACAAGAAAAACAATGGCGTGCTTGGTTTTAACGTAACTTTCCAGGAAACTGTTCATCTAGGAATGCTCGGACCTGACACCCATAATGTGGTGGTGCACCATCTTGCTGGAAAAACTCAGGGAACGTGCCAGCTTCAGTGCATAAAGAGGGAAACACATCATCATGTAGCAGTTGAATGGCCCCTAAGGTCTCCCGATCTGACCCCCTTAGACTTTTATCTTTGGGGTCATCTGAAGGCAATTGTCTATGCTGTGAAGATACGAGATGTGCAGCACCTGAAACTACGGATACTGGAAGCCTATGCTAGCATTTCTTCTGCGGTGTTGCTATCAGTGTGTGAAGAGTGGGAGAAGAGGGTTGCATTGACAATCCAACACAATGGGCAGCACTTTGAATACATTTTATAAGTGGCAGAAACTTGTAAATAACTCATGAATGAATAAAGTTACGTTGAAACCAAGCACACCATTGATTTTCTTGTGAAATTCTCAATAAGTTTGATGTGTCACATGACCCTCTTCCCATTGAAAAAACTAAAGTTGGATCCAAAATGGCCGACTTCAAAATGGCCGCCATGGTCACCACCCATCTTGAAAAGTTTCCCCCCTCCCATATACTAATGTGCCACAAACAGGAAGTTAATATCACCAACCATTCCCATATAAATGTACTGTCTTTTTCCTCATAATGAATAGCTTTATACATTTTTTTTATGAGATTGTTGAAATTTTCATAGTATAAAAATGTTTGTTCCCATAATAATGATTTACTTGCAGTTTGGGATTTTTTTTTCAAAACACATACATAATTACTATAATTTTTTTACATTTTTTTTACTTTAAACCTAGTAACTTTTTTTTTCAAAATATTTAATTATTCCTTATAATTCTGACTTTTATGGCTTTATCTTAAATTTTTAGAGGTTTATTTTACTTTTTTTCTTATAGTTTTGACTTACTTGAACTTATGACTTTAAAATTGACTAATTATGACCTTTTTTGGTGCTCTGGCTCTTCCTAAGTTGAGAGAGTGATTATTCTCTATTTATTATTTGGGTTTTCCGGGTACAAAATATTGATGACCGATCCTCATGATAGGCCATCAATTTCAGATCAGTGGGGGTCTGACTCCCATCACCCCCACCAAACAGTTGTTGGAAGAGGCTGCTCCGCTCAGTGTGACCTCTTGATAGGCTTGTAACATCACATTCAAGTGAATGGGCTCAGGCTGCAATACTAAGCATGACCACTATGCAATGTACGGCGCTGTGCATAGTAAGCTATGAACAAGCACTGCAGCCTCTCAAATAGCTGACCGGTGCAGTGAGTTGGAATCCCACCAGTCTTATACTGGTGACCTGAGAATAAATCATCAATGTTATACTTGTGGAAAACCCCTTTAAGTGTATACCCATTTGCCCAATGAATTGCTTCTTTTTTTGTATGTGGATAGGATTTGACAAGGATCCAAAGAGTGTAATTTTTGTCTTTGTTCCTCATATCTCACATCTTTTGCACTCATGTAATTCCAGTAGATTGCCCAATATAACACGGTCTCTCCCAAAAGCTTTTAACAGGAGGAACAAATAATTTCATGTAGAGTGAGCTCTCCTTCCAGATGATGGTCTAATTGTCTACTGAAGGCAGAGTTCATCCTCAGAGTGTTTCTTAGGGCTTTTAGGAAGCTATACTGTAGATATCCACATCCCTAGGTCTGCCCTATAGAATTATGTCACAGTCCACGAGCTTGGAACGTGGAGTCTGTTATTGGTACTAGAATCTTATATTGGAGGCCCAAAATAACCTTGAAAGCCCTACATTTTTTATGTTGAGATGTATCTAATGACCTACATAAATATCTCCCCCAATTAAGGATGGGCGAACCAGTTTGTAACGAAAACACTTCACAAAAATTTTTCTACAAAAAGAACCCGAAGCTTTTCAGGCCGAAGAGGCCAGTCTGCTGTGGTATTTGTAGATTTGTTTGTGGATTTGATGTATAAGAACAGTTGGTTGTAGTCTGACAGGTGAGTTTATGGAGTAACTGTGAAGGTGTCAACATTTGTAGGGTCCATATTAGGGATGAGTGAATCAATTCGTAACAAACAAGGTTCGTTAATAATTTCTTAAAAATCAGTCCTCCAAATGAACCTGAAGCTTTTCAAGTTTGCGTCGAATGAAAGCAATTAAATTTGTTTTCTACATAAGCTAGCACAGCACCCCAATAGCATTCTGCTGCAAACACTGTTTAACTGCACATTTTTTTCCAGTGCATTATATCAGTCTAGTGTTACTAAATACGTTTTATTATAGAAGATGCAAATTACGGCAATAACGCCGTTTTATACAACTGAAATTAAAAGCACATGCGACAGGTCTTTACTGTATATTTACATCGCTGTTGTGGGTATGAATAATCACATACTGGATTTACAATATGTTTTTCACACTAGAAAGGTTTTGTTGCATTTAAACGCACATAAGACAGTAGGCAGAAATTTTTTTAACCATCATTCATCCTTATATTGCTTCTGCGGGTTGTAATAATCTCATTTCAGGTTTACAATGTGTTTTTAACACTAGAAAGGTCTTTTTTGTATCTGTGTGTTTAAATGCACACAAGACAGTAGGTAGAATTCGTCCCAGACAAATACCGCATTATTCCCAAAGTAAATTGTCAATAGCAGTGTTCATTGTGTTTGTAAAAAGGAAGGACATTTAATTACACCTCTGTCTTTAAGTTACAGACAACACACTTGCAATTTTGGTATAACTATTCCATACTTTCTATGACTGTGCACCAAACCTGTGACTTTTCATTTCGAAAAATGAGTTTACATTAGGCCTCATAATAAAATGGAATATGGAAGGGTTCAAAATGAACGACCCAGGCCTTGTCCTCCCAGAACCAGAATGTGAGTAGTAGCAGCACCAACGATCCTGCCATAAGAACTAGTACTAGATGCCAACCCCCATCCCCAAGCAGTACAATATCCTTGTCATCATCATCAGCTGCTTATTCGCTTGCTCAGACTACTCCTTCTCGTTGTCCACTCCATGGTGTGACATCCATAACAAAATGTGTGGCCATGAGAAATCTATTCACGACCAGCAATTAGCTTAGTTGCTGGCGGGAAAGTTTCTGCTGTAGTTGCACCACTTCTTTGGGGTAAATATCAGTGGCGTAAGTACCATAGCAACAGACCATGCGACTGCTATGGGGCCCAGGGCAAGAGGGGGCCCAGTTGGGATTATCTCCTCTTCTACTGGGGGTGAAAACTTGGTCAGGACTTTACCCTCTAAAGGAACGACTTTTAGCAAACGAGGCAATGGAAAAATGGCCCAATGGTCATTGAAAGGGGTTTAGGCGCAAACCCTCCTGTCCTGTGTGGGGGGGCCTGGTCTGATCCTTGGTATGGGGCCTTTACTTCTCTATGTACGCCACTGGTAAATATCATTCACTTCCGTGCCTTCACCTAACTTTAATTTTTATGTGCTCTGGCACAAGTGGTGTCGATGTTGGGGCTTCTTGCCAAGCATGCAAGGATCCCACTAATATATGGAAAATTTAACTCACATCGGTCTGGAAATGTAGCGCACTTCCACACCTTTGCCTAAATCTGATTTTTCTGGGATGTGGCCAAGTGATGGGCTGGGCCTCTTGGCCAGGCACGTAATGGGTCTGCTGCCATATGGAAAATTTAAATCTCGTTGGGCCGCAAATGTAGCACACATCTGCGCCTTTGCCTAAATTTAGTTTTTCTGGGCTCTGGATGGTCTTGGTGTAGGACTTCTTGCCAAGCATTCAAGTTTTTCACTGCAATATGGAGGATTTAAATCTTGTTGGTCGCAAATATGGTGCACTTCAGCTTCTTTGCCTACATTTAATTTTGTTGGGCTCTGGCCCGGGCTGTGTGGTGGACTCTGGGCATGTGTGTGTGTGATATGAGCAGGTGTTCTGACCCCAATAAGGGATAATTTTTTGATGGTTGCTTCCAACAAGTCATTGTTTTATTCCAATAACAACGTTTGTTTTTAAAGGAAATCTGTCACCAGGATAATCGCTATAGAAGTAAAGCCATGACTTAATAGCACTTAGTACCTTATATTCCAGATGTGCCTTTGTTCCATCAATATAGGTTTTCTGTCTTCTGAAAATCCAGTTTATTTGGTATGCAAATGAGCCTTTAAGGTGCCCAGAGGGGTGTCATTCTTGCAGGAAGGAGCCCAGGCATGTCTCCTGCTAGTGCCCAAGCCCGCCCTCATGATGGAGCAGGGAAAAGGGGGCAGAGTTATGGCTTGAATGTGATGTAGGAACTAATATCGTCCTTGTTGAAATTTTTCACCATTTTCTATATTTTATCAGGTATGCTCCCTTGTTTACAAAGTCTTTTGATCTGTCCACCCAGAGGTCCTGTCCATAAGATGGCTGCTGATGGAGGGTCATGTGACCAGGGAAATCATCTCCATGTGATGTCTCCTCCATTCAAAGCCACTGCCCCTGCCACCTGTACTTGTTCTGTGAGGAGTTCAGTGCAGGTGCTGTGTATTTGAATGGAGGAGAAATCACATGGAGATGATTTCCCTGGTCACATGACCCTCCATTAGCGGCCATCTTGTGGTCAGGACCTCTGTGTGGAAAGCTCAAAAGACTCGGTGCAGAATTTCAACAAGGACTATATTAATAAGTGCTATACAATTATCTCACAAACACATTGGTCAACAATAACCAGAAAGTGGCCAACCTCTTTAATATAAGGCCAAATTTCCTTTCCATCCTATAATTTCTACAATAATTCAGAAGTTGGGCCGGTGACAACACTGCTCCTTAATGAAGGTTGGTCAGCGGCCCAACTCCTGAATTATTGTAGAAATAGGACGGAAGCGGCTGCCTGCGCTCATGCAAGCGCAGGGGAGCCGAGCGGTACAGTGTTCGTTTCGAGCACGTTCGCTCATCTCTAGTCAGCATACTTCTGTGGGGAAACCTGGCAGTAAGTGCTCAGTTTCCCTGCAGCGCCACCACAGGGGTAATGGAGCATTACACTGTGTCCTTTCACATCAATGGGGATTGTCTATGATGCAGGACAGGACAGGTCCTCCAGAGAGAGAGAAACTCTTTATGTGCTATGGCCCTCTGTCTAAGAAATGATGACCCTAAACAGAGGACCCCTGCCATCCTGTTATCCCAAAATTACAAAATCGGTTCCCGAAAGCTCGCAACCCCTTTGAATGGTCTGACAAGTCTTCATCGCTGCTCTCATGAGCTGGTACTTTGGGGTCACAGCGGTCAGGCAGGACTATACAGTGTATACTCAGCATGGTCCAGTGCTCCTGGCCCGGTCACATATAACATCATCTTGGAGCTTTGAAGAAGCCACTGTCTCCATACCTTCAGCTCTCGTGTAGTCACTTTTCTTGTCTGCCCTGTTGTCTTGTGCACATATTTACCGTCCTGTGAATAAGCTGAGAGATTTGCTGTCTCCTCCCAGCACTACTGACAGGCACCCGGCCCATTATACATACCTGATAACCAGCGAGGAACATTCTGTAGACTGACACCCAAGAGTGCAGGCATCATGTCAGGGGCTGCGGCTAAGGTTGCCAAAGACAGGGCCGTAGCTGATGGTCTCGGTACGAACAAGAACCCGGTGAAGTATTTAAACCAGGACTATGAAGAACTGCGGACACAGTGCCTGGCGTCCCAGACCCTCTTCAAAGACGACCAGTTTCCTGCATGTCCATCAGCCCTGGGCTACAAAGAGTTAGGACCAAATTCTGCAAAAATCAAAGGGATCTTGTGGAAGAGACCCTCGGTGAGAAAACCTTGGTTATTTGGGGGGTGATCTAAAGATGGGAGACCCACCTATCCTGTAGGTTGTGATTGAGGGTGCTTCAGAATGTACAAAGAATGATTTGATTCATAAATATCCAAAATCATGGTCCAGGATAGACATCGTCTTAATATCAGGTCCTGCTCTTGTATTAAAGAGACCTTCCTCAGCCCGAGATGAGATGAGCCTGAGATGATAGACTTGTGTATGTAGTGCTGGACCACCATATTTTCGCCAAGTGTTTAAATTGGAGCATCTTTAAAGGGGTTGGTCCATCTGATACATTGGTGGCATATCGCTAGGAGAGGAGAGAAGTCAGGAAAGGGGACAGGTCCTCTTTAAGGAAATTTTTTAAAAATTGAAATGGGCCAAAAGGCCATAAAATTACCAATGCCATAATTGTCTAGAAAAAGGAAAAGAACTGTAATGCGGAAATTTGTCCTGCCCCATACTGTCCTCTGGGACCTGCAAAGTGAAGGAGAGCGGGCCACCCATGCATGGCCAACCTTCATTCGTTCCTTTGGGATCACCAACAATAGGCGACTGCTGGCTTGGCTATGTCTGTCAGCCAGAACGGAGCGTTGGCTGCGCTTGCGCGGTGCGCTTTCCATCCATTTGTATGAGACTTCCGAAAATAGATGAGCGCATTGCTGGGCTATATTCAGCACCCTCACAGAAAGGTGCGGGTCCCAGAGGAATGTCTGCAACTTTTTGGAGACAGAATTGTGGAGTGTGGGGCAAAATAAATTTCAGCATTTTACAGTTCTTTTCCTTTTTCTAGACAATTATTTATTTGGTAATTTTTGGCCTTTTGGCCCATTCCCCCCCCCCCCCCAAAAAAAAAAAAAAAAATTCCCTTAAAGGGGACCTGTCTCCTTTACTGACATGTCAATTTTAGTAACTACTTGCCTTCCCCACGTAATAACGATTCTGGAGCATCTATTCTTACTACTCTATGTTGTGCCATTCCTCTATTACTCCTGCTAGAAGATAACAAATAGATTGCCAGCAGTCTGCAGTAAAGTTACAGCTGGATGTTACCAGTGGCAGGTGTGTCTGACTCTGTCCAATCAGTGCTACCAGTGTCAGACTGTTTAGGGACACCCCCCCAACTTGTAACACCCAGCTGTACTTTTACTTCAAGCTGCTGACAATTCATTCATAATCTTCTAGTATGAATAACTGAGGAATGGCACAACATAGAGTGATAAGAATATATGCTCTGGAATCGTTATTACAAGGGGAATGCAAGTAGTTTCTAAAAGAGACATGTCTGGAGGGGTGACAGCTCCTCATGCACACGACTGTTTTTCGTCCACATCTAAACTGCATTTTTTGAGAATCGGCTGACGACCCATTCATTCCAATGGGTCCGAAAAAAATGCGGAGAAAACCACGCATTTCATATGAAAGATTGAACATATCCTATACTGATCCATAGAGCTCTGATTCTGGGTGTTTTTGGGGTGTGGTTGGTAGATTTCTGCATCCAGTGACTTGATAAGGAAGGCTTCTTGGCAGAAAACAGTACAATGGAGATATTCTGTCAGGTTCTTCTGCAGAGGGAACCAGGGATGTGCTGCCACATAATGTACCGTCCAGGGAGCTCCCATGGCTTGCTCTCTATTTCGAAAATAAGCCAGTGCGATCATATTTTTGGAATTCCCATAGGAAAGAATGAAGCTTTCAGGTCACTTTGGAGCACCCTTTTTTTTGATAGGAGTGGGTTCCAGAGGAGGGGTCTGATCTTACAGGACATTTATGGCGTCTTCTATTGATTTGCGCCGACCCCTTTAATGTTTACATTTATTTTGAGGAGTCATTACCTTGTAGAGGTTTGTAAACTACCACATATGACCCGGCACCCATGGTGTGCCACCTCCATATTCTTAATTGCTGTATATTGGTAGTATTTAGACATTGCATGGCGCTATCATTCGATGACTTTATATAATTTGTAAGATGGTATTATCTGATGATTGTATGGTGGAGTTATTTCCTAAGTGTATGCTGATATTATTTGGTTACCGTATGGAGACGGTATTTTGTCACTATATGTTGGTATTATTCGCTGACTGTATGTTAGTATTATTTGAGGACTGTATGTTGGTATTATTTGGTTACTATATGGTGGTGTTATTTCATCACTGTATGTCGGTATTATTTGGTGACTGTAAGTTGGTATTATTTGAGCACTGTATGTTGGTATTATTTGAGCACTGTATGTTGGTATTATTTAAACACTGTATGTTGGTATTATTTAAACACTGTATGTTGGTATTATTTGGTGACTGTATGTTGGTATTATTTAAACACTGTATGTCAGTATTATTTCGTCACTGTATGTTGGTATTATTTAAACACTGTATGTTGGTATTATTTCGTCACTGTATGTTGGTATTATTTAAACACTGTATGTCGGTATTATTTGGTGACTGTATGTTGGTATTATTTGAACACTGTATGTTGGTATTATTTCATCACTGTATGTCGGTATTATTTGTTCACTGTATTTCGGTATTGTTTGGTGACTGTAAGTTGGTATTATTTGAGCACTGTATGTTGGTATTATTGTGTCACTCTATGTTGGCATTATTTGAGCACTGTATGTTGCTATTATTTGGGTAGTGTATGTTGGTATTTGAACACTGTATGTTGGTATTATTTGGTTACTTTATGTTGGTATTATTTGAACACTGTATGTTGGTATTATTTAAACACTGTATGTCGGTATTATTTGGTTACTGTATGTTGGTATTTGAACACTGTATGTTGGTATTATTTGGTTACTTTATGTTGGTATTATTTGAACACTGTATGTTGGTATTATTTAGTTACTGTATGTTGGTATTATTTCGTCACTGTATGTCGGTATTATTTAGTTACTGTATGTTGGTATTATTTGGTCACTGTCAGTTCATATTATTTGAACACAGTATGGCAGTTACAGTGTCGCACTGTACAGTATATTATGTTTGTGCAGTATGGTGGTGGTAACACTGCTTAGTATTGTTATTTAGGTAACTGTATGTGTTATTTGGTCAGCATATTCAGGTACCATACTGTATGGTACTTATAATGAGGCACTGTATAGAATGGTGGCAGTAGTAGATATGTGGGGGGTCCCGACAGAAGTTACTACACAAGGCAGTGTCCATTGCAAGGCTAGCCCACACCTGCCAGAGAACTTCTGTGGAAACCAAATCAACGGGTGATTTTATGCAATTTATTTTATTCAGCATCAGCTTATATTCATGTTCTGCAGTTTTAACATCTCGGCTGTAAAGGAAGTGTGAAACCGTTATGTCTCTCCACCATGCTTTACACCAGGTATGCACAACCTGCGGCTCTCCAGCTGTTGTAAAACTACAACTCCCACCATGCCCTGCTGAAGGCTGATAGCTGTAGGCGCATCCTGGGAGTTGTAGTTTTGCAACAGCTGGAGGGCCGCAAGTTGGGCATCCCTGCTTTACACCATAGAGTTCACGTGAGCCATAGAGAGTCAGCTCTTACAATGAGACTGTCTTAAAGACAATGATTATAAACTCTCCGCTTACTTTGGGGGTCCCATTCTGGAGAAAGGTGTGGGTCGCAGAGGTGTGACCCGCACCTATCTGGCATTGGTGGCTTATCCTAGCAAAAAGCCAATGTTTGAGGTGAGACAGCCCCTTTAACACAGAGCGTCACAACACATTGCGCTGTGTAATCCAGGAACGTGCTGAGACTCTATTTGGAGGAATGATCGTACTAACGATCATTCATTCCCGTAAAGACCAGATGAGTAGCGGTGATGTGGCGCAGCATCTAACGGCTCAAACAATGTATGTGACTGATGGATGTGACATAACATAGAATGACGTGTCAGCGAGGGCTGTGACATTATGCGCTCAGTGAAAAATCCCTCTAATTATGAAATTTAATCCGATAGTCTCCCCGCCGCTCTGTAAAGGATAATTATCCAGTGCCTTATCTCTCCTGCTCATTATCTCTAATTCTGTCTTATCTTGACTTTACTGTCTCTTTAAAAGACGTATATACCTTAGGGCTCATGCACACAAATGTATTTTCTTTCCACGTCCATTCCTTTTTTTTTGAGGACCGTATACAGAACCATTCATTTCAATGGGTCCGCAAAAAAAACAGAAGTTACTCCGTGTGCATTCCGTTTCCGTATGTCCGTATTTCCAGTCTGCATTACGGACAAGTATAGGACTGTTCTATTAGGGGCCAGCTGTTCCGTTCCGCAAAATATAGAATGCACACGGACGCCATCTATGTTTTTTTGCGGACCGCATACTACCTCGTGTACATCAGCCCTTTATAAAAAGTCTTTTCTCCTTTCATCTTGAGATTTCTGCTCGGATCGGGCGAGATTTTATTAATTTTCTCATGTAAACTACCAATGATGGGAGATCAAAAGTCGTCCCTGACTAAATCGATCATTTGTACCCAAAAATTTGAAAAATGTGATCTCCAAAATGTGCATCCAAATTTATTGTCACCTTTAAAATGGTGCGGCATCTGGAAAACTGGAATTGGCAGTAATGTTGCAGAATTCTGTCGGAAATTGCACCAAGTTTATCATGGATTTTAGCCACTTTGGGGGAGATTTCTCAATAATGTGATATTTTTAAGAGACGGTGAAAACTTCACCGATTGCGGCTAATTTATCAAAATGATAATAAATAATCAATAAATAATAAATAAATAAATTATATTTTTTTTATTAATAATATAATAATAATAACAATTCAAAAATAAATAATACTTTTTAATAATAATATATTATAAAATTAATAATAATTAATAATTAATAAATCAAAAATTAATCACAACAGCTGAAGACACAGATGAATTAAGATTATTTGCAAAGTTGCCTCATTTTTTTTCTTATAGATGCATTGGAGTATCTATAATCCCCACTGAAAACACATGCATGCTCGGCTAAGCCCAGTGTTCCTTTGTATGGGGGGGGGGGGTCAGGAATGGTAGCTGTCAGCTGAATGAGTGCATTCTAATGTGTATGGTCAGCCTAAGGGTTAATATATTGTAATATAGAGTAAAACAGACGGGACTAACACACCGCTTTACCGGAAACTCAGAAAGTCCAAAGGTTGCCACTACTTCACCAGAAACTGGCTGTGATTTATCATTGAGAAAACAGCATCCAGATACACGGACAGGCGGCAGCTGCTCCCAGATAAGTCCGGGGACACCTCTCTCCTCGAAAAGAATGAGTTAATACAGATGAAGGGGAAAAAAATTCAGATTCAGAGTTTGAAATGATTCCTGCTAGAAGTTATGGATGAATTACTAGCAGTTTGCAAGGAAGGTCCAGCTGGGTGTTACCAGCTGGGGCTGTGTCCCTGCACAGTCTGACATTGGCAGCACTGATTGGATAACGTCAGACTGTGCAGAGGGACATCCCCAACTGGTAACACCCAGCTGGACCTTTCTTGCAAACTGCTAGTGATTCATTCATAACTTCTAGCAGTAATAATAGAGAAATGGGACACCATAGAATGATAAACAAATGAAAGCAGACACGTCAGGAGAGAGGACAGTTTCCCTTTAAGTCAATGTGAGCAAACGAGGCCTGAAGTCACTTGTCCTGCTCAAAATGGGAAAGGAACCCACCAGAGGAAGCAGTGAAAAAATTGGTAAAGACGTGTTGGCTGCCGGCCAGCAATTGTGAGCTGTGGCTACAGCTTGGTTGTATTGTATTGTACAAAGCAAGACCACGTCTTTATACTAACAGATCATTTACCTCATCATTTTTTAGGAAATATGTGGCAACCCCCAATTCATTGTAGATGGAGCAACACGTGGAGACATCCGTCAAGGCGCTCTCGGTAAGTAAGAAGATCCTTTTGTATTCCATCTAAGTTTTCTAATGAAAATGGCTTCAGCGCTCATGCATCCTTTAGTGTGACCAGTGGGGGTCGTAATCTAATTTCTCCAACTCATAAAGACATTAAGGACAACTGAATGGAAAGCCAATTATAAGAACACCCCAGATAAAATCTCAGGGCCTGAGGTGGCGGTTTAGGCAATATCATCATTTGGCGGCATCTGTCTACAGCAGTGTGCACGCAGGAGATGTGCGGCTGACACGTGAAAACTGTAGAATTACCGGTTGTTTTCTGCATGTAAACGACGCTTACGAGCCAATCGACCCGGGTAGGAGGACCTTTAATCTCCAAGCTGCAGTGCTGGCTCTGTCGTGAGTCTCGTGATTTCACACAATACATAATTAAGCTGCTTTCTCTGTATTCTGACAGCTGACTGACCCATCTTGTGGCCTCCTCTACTGAGCAGCATGTGTATGTATGGATTCAGAAGCTCCAGGAACCCAAAACTGAACCTGTAGCAGGTCCCTCACCTGTCTTGTGCTATTTGTAATACCACAGTCATCTAATGTGGTAAAAAGGCCCGGTGACGGCTGCTACTTCTGTCTGGTGGTTTCTATTTCAGTTCTGGATATCTACCATGCATATTATCTCTGTTTCCACTTTCCTGCCCTATATTGTAGGAACAAGGGCCAAGTTAATCGCAAGTCAAACAGTGGAGAAGGAAGGTGGAGGATCTCGTCTTGTTTAGTAAAGGTGTATATCGAAAATTCCATTTAGGAGATTAGCTACCTTGTAATTTTTACATGATGACACAGAGACTGCCATTAGAACATACGGAGAGATTTATCAAACTGGTGTAAAGTAGAACTGGCTTAGTCGCCCATAGCAACCAATCAGATTCCACCTTTCATTTTTCACTGCCCCCTTGGAAAATGAAAGGTGGAATCTGATTGGTTGGTTGCTAGGAGCAACTAAGCCAGTTCTACTTTACACTAGTTTGATAAATCTCTCCCACACAGTGTACAAGGGCGTCAAAGGAGTATAAGGTGACGGGCTTCATACCCAAATTTTGATCCTCAGGATAGGTCATCTTTATCACATCAGCACCTCCACCAATCATCTGTTACAGGGAGCCGCCTGTATAGTGGCTGTGCTTGGTATTGCAGCACATCCCTATTTACTTCAGTGGAGCTGAGCTGCAACTAGACCATGTGACCGATGTACGGTGACATTACTGACCTAGGAAGAGGCCGTGACACTGTCAGACCCCCTCCAATCTGATATTGATTGCCTATCCTGAGGATAGGTCATCATTAATGATTACTGGATAACCCCTTTAAATTAATTCAGACCCCCAGACCAAACCTCAACATGAATCAGACACCAGACCAGACCACAAAATTATTAAACCTGCCGGGTAATGGGGGATCACCATTTCAGTGGTCAGTTATACCACACG
The DNA here is from genome assembly GCA_900303285.1 of Rhinella marina. Taxonomy (NCBI): domain Eukaryota; kingdom Metazoa; phylum Chordata; class Amphibia; order Anura; family Bufonidae; genus Rhinella; species Rhinella marina. The sequence goes on from ONZH01002813.1 coordinate 162,159, forward strand.
GAAAACGTCTTTTGTGAGGTGCAACATTCTCTACTGATCATTTTCTATATAACTTTTTTTGCCAAAGTTCCAAATGCCTACATAAATGGTAAATTTCAGTCTGCCTGAAGTCACTAGGGGGAGCTAAGGAGCTGACTACACACTATTAAAAGAGGTGGTCTGAGATTTGTACATTGATGGCCTATCCTTAGGATAGGTAATCAATTTGTGATTGGTGGAGGTCCATCTCTCTGCACCCCTACTGATCAGCTGTTTGGAGAGACTGGGTTGCTCCAGGCAGCATCGTGATCACCTCATAGTTTTACAAGCACAGCGCCTTACATTGTATAGTGGCTATTCTTGGTATTGCAGCACAGGTCCATTCACTGGAATGGGACTGAGCTGCACCTAGGCCATATGAACAATGAACGTGATGTCATTGGCCTACAGAGACACCGCGGTCTCTTCAAACAGTCTCTTGGACAGCAATATCTTGAATAGCCCTATAAACACTGAACTCCATAATAACACCGTATGAAGTAATCTCTCCTGTGCTCCTCTAGTGGTGGCTGTATATATCTGTATGTAGTAATCTCCTGAGCTCTCTCTATTTGTGGCTGTACATATCTGTATGTAGTAATCTCCTGAGCTCTCTCTATTTGTGGCTGTACATATCTGTATGTAGTAATCTCCTGAGCTCTCTCTAGTGGTGGCTGTACATATCTGTATGTAGTAATCTCCTGAGCTCTCTCCAGCAGTGGCTGTATATATCTGTATGTAGCAATCTCCTGAGCTCCCCCTAGTGGTGGCTGTATATATCTGTATGCAGTAATCTCCTGAGCTCTCTCTAGTGGTGGCTGTACATATCTGTATGTAGTAATCTCCTGAGCTCTCTCCAGCAGTGGCTGTATATATCTGTATGTAGCAATCTCCTGAGCTCCCCCTAGTGGTGGGCTGTATATATCTGTATGTAGTAATCTCCTGAGCTCCCCCTAGTGGTGGCTGTATATATCTGTATGTAGTAATCTCCTGAGCTCCCTCTAGTGGTGGCTGTATATATCTGTATGCAATCTTCTCCTGAGCTCCCCTAGTGGTGGCTGTATATATCTGTATGCAGTAATCTCCTGAGCTCCCTCTAGTGGTGGTCGTATATATCTGTATGTAGTAATCTCCTGCGCTCCCTCTAGTGTTCTCTGTATGATCCCTCTAGTAGTGGCTGTATATATCTGTATGCAATAATCTACTGAGCTCCTCCTAGTGGTGGCTGTATATATCTGTAAGCAGCAAGCTCCTGTGCTCCTCCTAGTGGTGGCTGTATATATCTGTTTGTAGTAATCTCCTGAGCTCCTCTAGTGGTGGCTGTATATATCTGTAAGAAGAAAGCTTCTGAGCTCCTCCTAGTGGTGGCTGTATATATCTGTATGTAGTAATCTCCTGAGCTCCTCTAGTGGTGGTCGTATATATCTGTATGTAGTAATCTCCTGAGCTCCCTCTAGTGGTGGCTGTATATAACTGTATGCAGTAATCTCCTGAGCTCCCTCTAGTGGTGGCTGTATATATCTGTATGTAGTAATCTCCTGAGCTCCTCTAGTGGTAGCTCTATATATCTGTAAGAAGCAAGCTCTTGAGCTCCTCCTAGTGGTGGCTGTATATATCTGTATGCAGTAATCTCCTGAGCTCCCTCTAGTGGTGGCTGTATATATCTGTAAGCAGTAATCTCCTGAGCTCCCTCTAGTGGTGGCTGTATATATCTGTATACAGTAATCTCCTGAGCTCCCTCTAGTGGTGGCTGTATATATCTGTATGCACTAATCTTCTGAGCTCCCTCTAGTGGTGGCTGTATATATCTATATATAGTAATCCCCTGAGCTCCCTCTAGTGGTGGCTGTATATATCTGTATACAGTAATCTCCTGAGCTCCCTCTAGTGGTGGCTGTATATATCTGTATGCACTAATCTTCTGAGCTCCCTCTAGTGGTGGCTGTATATATCTATATATAGTAATCTCCTGAGCTCCCTCTAGTGGTGGCTGTATATATCTGTATACAGTAATCTCCTGAGCTCCCTCTAGTGGTGGCTGTATATATCTGTATGCACTAATCTTCTGAGCTCCCTCTAGTGGTGGCTGTATATATCTATATACAGTAATGCCCTGAGCTCCCTCTAGTGGTGGCTGTATATCTACTCTAGTGGTGGTTTTGTATATCAGTATGCAATAAGCTCCTGAGCTCCCCCTGGTAATGGTTGCTGACAGACAGTATTCAGGAGTTTTAAAGTGCTATCCACTATAAAGATACATTAAGAAATAAATCCTCACAGAATGCTGGACTGAAAAAGGACTCCTCCTTACTACAGACCCTAGATCAGACGTTTCCTTAATACAGACCCTAAATCAGACTGCTCCTTATTACAGACCCTAGACCAGACTACCCCTCAATACAATTACATACCCCAGACCACATGTGCATATGCTCTCGGCTGTAAGAATGTAAGAATTAGGGAGGCCACTATGCTTTTGGGAACTTTCAGTGCAGAAGAAATGTTTTTGTCCCCTTCTCCAGATCTGTTCCTCCACACAATCCTGTCTCTGGGCTGTACAGGCAGTTCTTTCCTCCTCTTGGCTTGGTATTTGCTTTGATATGCAGTTGGCTGTGAGATCTTATACAGACAGGGCTGTCATGTCCAGTGAACTGAATTTATGTTTCTGTCAATGTAGCCATATGGGGGCTTGTTTTTTGCGGGACAAGTTGTAGTTTTTAATGACACTATTTTAGAGTACACATAACTTACTGGTTCTCTTTTACTGGCTGGATGGGAAAAAACATCAATATCACCACTGAGTTTTTACATTGTAAATTTGTGACATTCACTCTGTGACACAAAGAACACAATAACTTTATTGTCTGGGTCAGAACAATTACAGTACAAAACACCGATACCAAATAGGTATAGTTTTTTTACATGTTTTACCACTTTTGCACAATAAAATCCCCTTTTTTAATTAATGAAAGTGTTTGTGGATGGAATTTAATTGTTGCAATTTTTTCCATTGAAAAGCATTTTTTAATGGAAAAAGGTATATATTTTTTTTAAGTTGGAGATTTTTTTTTCAAACTAATTCTTTGTTTTATACTTATTAATCCCACAAGGGTACTCTGACAAGTGATCTCCTGATCACTTCTATAATACACCGTACTGCTTATGCAGTACAGTGTATTATACTGTCAGTACTACACTGACAGGTGACACCAGTGATGCACAGCATTATAGGGCCTACACTGAGGGCCCTAGCCTGCCATGCCATACCAAGACATCAGCACCCTACGATCTCATTCATCGGGTGTCGATACTGGACAGAGAAAGCCCCCTCCTTCTCAATCACCATGTCGCGTCGTCTATTGACTGTGGCATCTAAGAGGTTAAACGGCACAGACTGGCACTTCTGCTGGTCGAGGCCATTAGAGCAGGAGCCATGCGCCAGGACACTGGTGCAGTGTTTATTCTAGGCCACCACAGAATTAAGCCAAGTAATGACCGCCGTAGAAGCTGGTCACTAAGGGGTTAACAGTGCAGACCGAATAACAATGCAACCGTGCTGTGTGGTCGAGAGTGAGCAGTGTTGTACAGCGCTTACAAACTTTCCCTCGGGACCTCTTTGTAGCAGCCATTGGATTTTAACAGCATGCAGTCAGCGATGTCCTGATTAAGACTCCTTTCACATGAGCGAGTTTTCCGCGCGGGTGCGATGCGTTCTGTGAATGCATAGCACCCGCACTGAATCCTGACCCATTCATTTCAATGGGCCTATGTGCATGAGTGTTTTGTTTCACACATCAGTTCTGCGTTGCGTGAAAAACGCAGCACGTTCTATATTCTGCATTTTTCACGCAGCCCTGCAGCAACACTTAATGTAAAAGAAGGTAAATAAATTACTAATGTCTCTGTAAAGGCCCCTCCCTCCCCTTCCAGACACCCTAGGCATGTGCCCTCATGTGCCTTGTGATAAATACAACCCTGAACCATTCTCATCGGAGCTAAGATGCAATAGCAATAGTGTTTCTGGATAAAAGTATCCAAACTTTTCTTAATCTATACAACCCCTTTAAGGTTTTTAAGAAATTTCTTCTTGCTCTTGGGTAGAGTTATTCAATAAGACTAAAATCCACCACAATTTCTATGCACACAGTAATGTCACACCCTGCTTTAGATCACTGACTATATGGTTTTAGGGGGCCTAGTATATGACTGTAAAAGAAAAAGTTAAGATGTTCCCTCTTTGCGCTTTGTGGTCCTGTCTGGCAGTTTGACTCTGGCTGCAGGTCCTAATACAATAACTACTATATCCACACTATACAGGGGACTGCTGGCTCCTGGCTGCCATTGCATCGCTCACGTTGGACCAGAACATCTTGGCTCGAGTTGTTCCAGAGAACCAGAGTTTTCAAAAGGGCTACGCCGGAATCTTCCACTTCCAGGTAACAGGATCAAATTCAGTCCCAGTTAAATGGGTTTTCCGGGAGTTAACTACTGATGACCTATCCTCAGGATAGGTCATCAGTATCTGATCAGTGGGGGTTCGACACTCGGGACCCCCGCCGATCAGTTGTTTGAGAAGGTACCGGCGCTCCCGTTAGTGCCGAAGCCTTCTCTCAGCTCACCAATCACACCGTCGTACATTGTATAGCGGCCGTTCTTGCTTCACTTCAATGGAGCTGAGCTTCTCCTAGGTCACGTGACTGATGAACGTGACGTCACTGGCCTAGGAAAAGTTGAGAGAAGGCCACGGCGCTCACGGGAGTGCCATTGCCTTCTCCAACAGCTGATTGGCGGGGGTCCCGGGTGTCAGACCCCCACCGATCAGATACTTGACTTCCAGAAAACCCCTTTAATATAGCGGTATGTAAAAAACAAAAACTACTGGTCAATCACAAACACGGTTCCCTGTAGATGATTGGCTATTGCCAATCATCTCTGCCCATCCCTGCTATGAGCTAGAGCAGGGATCACAAACTCGTGGCCCTCCAGCTGTTACAGAACTACAATTCCCATCATGCCTGGACATTCTTTGGCTACCAGGGCATGCTGGGAGTTGTAGTTTTGCAACATCTGGAGGGCCACAAGTTTGAGATCCCTGAGCTAGAGTTTGCACACTGCCTGTGACATGCATGCTGCTGCGCAGAGCACAGCCTGTTGCCTCTCTTGTGCCTTGAACCCACGTTCTGTCACTCCAGCCTCCCTTACAGTATTTGGAATATCTATATAACTATGGCGTCCACTAGATGTCATCTGGACTTTTAGAACATCATGTGACAGTTAATGGGGTTGCCCCATCTCAACATGTATGCCATATCACTAGGATATGCGACAATGTCAGATAGGTGTGGGTCCCACCTAGGTAAAGGGGTGGTAGGAAAGATTTCAAGTGTCATTCTTTAAAAGCTAAGCTGAACCAGCTGGGGGGTAGCAGAGAGTTGTAGGATCCTACAACCAGACAACTGACCATCTAGTAGCAGAATTTTGAATGCAGCTCTGGATGTGAATGGCGTATAAGATGGGATAAAGCAAAGTATGAGCACAGTTATAAAGATTTAAGTTTTTTTAAATTTTTTTTCCCATTTTCCAGTTCTGGCAGTTCGGTGAATGGGTGGATGTTGTCGTGGATGATCGGCTGCCCACAAAAAATGGAAACTTGGTGTTTGTCCATTCAGCAGAGGGTGACGAGTTCTGGAGTGCGCTGCTGGAGAAGGCCTATGCCAAGTAAGTTCTGTGATAATGCCACCGCCTACAGCCAGTGCTGTACATCTCTATTGGGCCTGAAAACTTACCCTCTAGATTTACACCAAAGAATAGCTATTATCACCACTGGTAAAATGTGAGCACAGTATTTAGGTTCAAAATTCTGTACTGATTAATTTAATAATGTGTCTTTGTAAAGGTGTGAGCTCCGGTTTTTAAACACAGCTCCGAATCCTCTACTTTTCTTCAGTAGAGTTATATGATGTAATTGTGACTGCCACCACTAGAGGGAGCGTAAGAGCCTTGCAGAACAGGGGAGATCAATAGCAGCTGTATATTTCCATATTCAGTTAGCTCCCCCTAGTGGTGGCCTCAGGTAGCCAGGATTTCATAATGTAACTCAATGTTGACACCTAGTGAAGAATTGATGGTACTGCAGTCTATGAATAAGTCACACTCTGAAGACTAAATGACAGACTGGGAAAAATTGTCAAAAAATATTGAGCCTTCATTAATTCTATCCACATCTTGTGCTGACAGGATTAGTGGATCATATGAAGCTCTGACAGGAGGAAGCACCATCGAGGCCATGGAAGACTTCACTGGAGGAATCTCTGAACAATATGACCTGAGGAAGGCACCGGCCAATCTCTACCAGATTATACAGAAAGCTCTGAAGGCGGAATCACTGCTCGGGTGCTCGATTGATGTAAGAAAGCTCACAGTAACAGTAGCAGGCTATAGGCTCACCTTATACACTTCACTCTTCTCCAGCAAGATTCAAAAATCTAGTACTCTACTGACAAAAAATAAATGCCACACCCATGTAGACATGCTACAGAACGCTGCATGTACTGTCGTTATATTTCAGGTAGATATGTAAATAATTACAGATGTGGTCTGATTGAACAGTGGGTCTTGCCACAAAAGGACATAAAATTGCTTCTTCTACTGCCCTATAAAAAGGTTCTCAGAGGCTACTTTTGGGCAGTGTACCTCTTGGTGAGAGGTTGGTGACTGCTAGAGATGCCTCTACGACGCACTCAAAGCCAGTTTGCCCAGTTAACAGACTTTGAGAGGGGGCGCATCATTGGATTGGGAGAAGCAGGATGGTCGTTTAAACAAATTGCCCACCATCTAGGCAGATCTGACTTAGCTGTTAGGAGGTGTTGGGAGCAGTGGTTACGTGAGGGGGCACGATCCGGATGGCCCAGAAAGACCACCAGTAGAGAGGATTGTTTGATCCACCAACAAGCATGAGCAGATCCCACAGTTTCATTGTCCACCATCCAGACACAGGTGGCCCCTTCAATACACCCCTCTCTCTGCCTGGACCATTTCCAGGCACTTAGCAGAAGGAAATTTGGTGTCATGGTACTCATTATATATCCCACCTTTGACAGCCAGACGCCGTCACCTTAGTTTGCAGTGGTGTTGTGATTTAGAAATACAGATTGCTGAAAACTGGAACCGTATAGTCTTTTGCAATAAATACAGTTTCTGTCTGAGATCCCACCATAGTCGGGTTGAAATATGGAGGCCTGGCTGCTGGTGAGCGCTTAAGTCCTGCCTTTGCTATGGAGCGACACACTGCCCCCCTTGCTGGTGGATCAGTCACCCGTAGTAGTGATACGAGGTACTCACCTACGAATATGCAGGATGTAACATCTGTGGGCAAATGTACAGCAGGATACAAAGAACCTGTATGCCTCCATGCCCAGGCTAGAGGCCGTATCTCATCTTGTATCTAGACTAGAGGCCGTATCTCATCTTGTATCCAGGCTAGAGGCTGTATCTCATCTTGTATCCATGATAGAGGCCATATCTCATCTTGTATCCAGGCTAGAGGCCGTATCTTATCTTTTCTCCAGACTAGAGGCCATATATCATCTTGTATCCAGGCTAGAGGCCGTATCTCATCTTGTTATCCAGGCTAGAGGCCGTATCTCACCTTGTATCCAGGCTACAGGTTGTATCTCATCTTGCATCCAGGCTAGAGGCCGTATCTCATCTTGTATCCAGGCTACAGGTTGTATCTCATCTTGTATCCAGGCTAGAGGCCGTATCTCATCTTGTCTCCAGGCTAGAGGCCGTATCTCATCTTGTATCCAGGCTACAGGTTGTATCTCATCTTGTATCCAGGCTAGAGGCCGTATCTCATCTTGTATCCAGGCTACAGGTTGTATCTCATCTTTCGGCTAGGGTTCATTGTCTCCAGGCTAGAGGCCGTATCTCATCTTGTCTCCTAGAGGCCGTATCTCATTTGTATCCAGCTACAGGTTGTATCTCATCTTGTATCCAGGCTTACAGGTTGTATCTCATCTTGTATCCAGGCTAGAGGCCGTATCTCATCTTGTATCCAGGCTACAGGTTGTATCTCATCTTGTATCCAGGCTAGAGGCTGTATCTCATCTTGTATCCAGGCTACAGGTTGTATCTCATCTTGTATCCAGGCTAGAGGCCGTATCTCATCTTGTATCCAGGCTACAGGTTGTATCTCATCTTATATACAGGCTAGAGGCCGTATCTCATCTTGTATCCAGGCTACAGGTTGTATCTCATCTTGTATCCAGGCTAGAGGCCGTATCTCATCTTGTATCCAGGCTAGAGGCCATATCTCATCTTGTATCCAGGCTAGAGGCCGTATCTCATCTTGTATCCAGGCTAGAGGCCGTATCTCATCTTGTATCCAGGCTACAGGTTTTATCTCATCTTATATACAGGCTAGAGGCTGTGTCTCATCTTGTATCCAGACTAGAGGCTGTATCTCATCTTGTATCCAGGCTACAGGTTGTATCTCATCTTGTATCCAGGCTAGAGACCTATCTCATCTTGTATCCAGGCTAGAGGCCGTATCTCATGTAGCCCTGTTTGGGTGGGGGTATGAGTAATATCCCTCCCACACCAGACTCTGGCGCTGACCTGTGTGTATAAGGGGACCTGGAGCCTTCGCTGAATGGAAGAGTGGGAACATAGATGAAGTATATCAGTGCCTCCACCCAGGATAGAGCCTCTGTATTACAGGGAGGATCTCTTCCTGGGACCTATCTATGAAGTACAGTTAGTAGTCTTAACAAGGATTACTATACTAATCTCACAGTCTGAAGAACACATATAGATAGCACATAAGGTTATAACAGTAACTTTATAAGAGTAAGAATAACTGTGCATACATGCAATATACTGAGAACACAGCAGTACTACAATACTCAGCAATCCCGCAACAGTCTTAAGTTATATACCCGGGTATATTTATATATGAAGGGTCCTGTGCAGAATACCTCCAGGCAACAGAAGAGATGATCCAGATGCAGGGGCCCCTGTGGATGATTGTGGATCCAGGATTCTTCCAGGAGATGACAGACAGCCGATCAGGAGATGGTGATGGTGAAAGGATTTCTTCCAGGCAGCAAACAGGGCAGCAGCAGCAGTAGTAGATACAGGCCTGACTGCTCTAACACTGAGTCCTTAACCTGACAACTAGTCTACCAGTGCAACCGGGCCTCTAACTATCTAGTTGGCCGTCGGAAGCCTATCCTATCACTACCCTGAACTATATACTGATCCCTAACTACAATTACTAGATAGATTCTGTGGGTATATAGGTGATACAGAGCAGGACTACTGGCTCTGTGTGAGGGAGATAAAGAGGAGCAGGTGGCAAACTATTCCTTTACACTTCAGCCTCACTTGCTGATCTTATAGATATAGATACTCAAAGATCTACTTATCTATTCCTCCAGTTGTAGAGATTACATGTGCCACTTGCCTTATACTCTGGGAGACATGAAAATGGCTCCTCACTCTGCTCTCTCCCTCATGGTTCTGACTGACTGTGTTTACAAAACAAACCTTGTGCTGAATCCCTGGGGTTTCTGAAGCAAAGCAGCAGGGGCAGAGAGCTAAATACACTATATCTTAGTAGTATTAGCAGCCCCCTACATCCTCCCCTTGGTGAAATCTTTACGTCACGTCAAAGACAACATAGAGTCATGGTATACAGTCAACATTACCAATGGCAATTTCAATATGGCTGCTTTTGAATTTACAGAGGCACAACAGATTAATAGGTATACATGCCAGCGGGAGCAAAAATTGGTAACATATTGACCAACGTAGACACTGCACCCACCCACGCATGATATAAATGAGGCTGAGTAGTAAATCTGGGGTCCCCCAAACTATCATATGTTAGAATAGGTGGGGGATGTCTGATTCTCTCTCCTCTCCTTATCTCTCTCTGAGGTAAACTAGTATGTCCAGGCCCTAAACTAGGGTTGTTTGTCATGGGAAGTGATGGTGCTGGTGGCGTGGGAGAACTAGATCTCTGTTCATCCGTAGACACAGATTTAGGCACGAATTCTGGAGTTTGAGGGTTCATAGATCTCCCCGAAGGAGAAGATACTGGTGAGCTAGGAACTTCAGGAGCCACAGTCCAATCACTCTCAATAGTGTCAGGAAGGTCTGGTGGAATGTCGGCCGAGGTCTGGGGAGAATCGCAGGCTGAACAATCATTGGAGATATCTGTGCCATCCATTTGAGGTATAGGCAATAAATGATTTCTATGCCAAGTTCTGATCTTCCCATCCCTTCCTTTAATCTTGTAGACTGGTATCCCAGGCAACTGATCCACCACTGTAAAGAGTTCACTCCGCCATCGATCGGCCAGCTTATGTTTTGCAGATGCTCCCAAATTCCGTAACAGGACACGGTCACCAGGGTTCAATTCTTGGTATCTTACCCGAAGATCAAATCTCCTTTTATTTCCTTCATTCACTTTGGCTGCATTTTCCTCAGCCAGTTGATAAGCACTCTTAAGTGTTTCTTTCAAACGTGCCACATATTGGTAATGATTCAGATGACTGATACCATCAGTAGAGACTCCCAACAAGATGTCAATAGGTAGCCTAGGCTCTCTTCCGAACATCAGAAAATATGGTGAATATCCTGTGCTCTCGTGCCTTGTACTGTTATAAGCATGCACCATAGCTTCCACTTTTCGACTCCATGAACGCTTATCGTCAATTTGTAAAGTACCAAGCATATCAAGTAAAGTCCTGTTAAATCTTTCAGGAAGGGCATCTCCCTCCGGATGGTAAGGCGTCGTCCGACTCTTGTGGATGTTCAACAACTGAAGCAACTCTTTAATCAGGTTACTTTCAAAATCCCGGCCTTGATCAGAATGCAACCGGTGTGGTAAGCCATAATGGATAAAATACTTTTCCCAGAGCACTCTTGCAACGGTAACTGCTTTTTGATCCTTAGTTGGAAAGGCTTGAGCGTATCGTGTAAAGTGGTCAGTCACCACCAATACATTTCCAAATCCTCTGGAATCGTTGTCAATGCAAAGGAAGTCTATGCAGACAAGATCCATGGGACCCGAACTCTTCAGGTGTCCCATAAAGGCCGCTCGAACCGGAATAGTTTTCCTCTGCAAACATCTGCGACAGCACCTACACAGGCGAGTCACAGTATCTCTCATTTTTGGCCAGTAGAATCGGTCTTGTATTAGGCCATACGTCTTCTCAGGTCCCAAATGACCATGATAATCATGCAGACTTCGGAAAATCATCTTCTGAAAGCAACTTGGGATAACTAGTTGGCGCCTTCCAGGATGATCATGATACAACACCACACGATAAAGTAGACCTTTGTCTATTTCAAACTTCTCCCAATCTCGTAGAAGTTGACTGCACTCAGATGGTAGAGATTTCTTTAATATTTCTCTATCTTGAGAACTCACTGCTTGATAAAGAGGTCCAATTAAAGGATCAGTCTTTTGACTCCAGATCATTCGCTTTGAAGATATAGAGCAACTCTCAAATGATCCTAAAGCGGCAGGGTATGCAAACATGTCTGGTATAGCTTTGGGACCTGCTCCAAAAGAGTCAATAAGTCGAGTTTCAGAAAAGGCCACTCGGTCTTCAACTACAGCAGCCATGGCACACAACGCTCCTACTCCAGGACTTGGTACTTCTTCCCATTCATCCATTGCTTCCAGACTTGGTAATCCAGGCCGTCTTGATAGAGCATCTGCCCCAATGTTCTTAGGCCCTGGTTTATACTTGAGTGTAAATTGGTAGTTTGATAGAGCTGCCAACCAGCGATGTCCTGTAGCATCCAGTTTAGCAGTTGTCAAGACGTATGTCAGCGGATTGTTATCTGTTCTTACTTCAAACGTGGCTCCATATAAGTAGTCGTGTAGTTTATCAACAATGGCCCACTTGAGCGCCAAAAACTCCAATTTATGCACTGGATAATTTTTCTCGCTGGGAGAGAGACTTCGACTTATGAAAGCTATGGGTTTTAACCCCACTGGGTATTCTTGGTGCAGCACACCACCTAATCCTTCAAAGCTGGCATCTATATGTAGCACATATGGCTTCTGTGCATCAGCATAGGCCAGAACGGGAGCTTCTGTCAATTTCTTCTTTAGCGACTTAAAGGCTTCTTCACAAGCTGAAGTCCATCTATCTCCAAAAAGGCTTTTGGAGGAACCTTTCTTCTTTCCCGGCTCTCCTGCATCACTCTTCAACAGGTCGAGGAGGGCTCGAGCAATTTTTGAATATCCTTCCACAAATCGTCGATAGAATCCACAGAACCCCAAGAAAGATTTCAATTCTGTAATATTTTGCGGTCGGGGCCAATTTACCACAGCTTCAATCTTATCAGGATCAGTGGCAACTCCTTCAGCAGAAACAATATGACCCACATAAGTGACCGAGGATCTACAAAATTTGCATTTGTCAACAGACAACTTCAGCCCCTCTTCTTTTAAGCGTTGAAGTACTTTCATGAGTCGTTCTTCATGTTCTTCTAATGTCTTTCCAAATACAATAATGTCATCAAGATATACAAGACATTCCCGAGGCACTAAATCACCTAACACTCTTTCCATCAACCTCTGGAACGTTGCTGGTGCGCCTCTTATACCTTGTGGCATGCGAGCAAACTGAAAGAAACCCAAGGGACATATGAAGGCTGTCTTTTCCTGATCCTCAGGTGCCATTGGGACTTGATAGTATCCAGATCTTAGGTCCAACACTGTGAACCAATGGTTCCCATTTAGAGCTTCCAGAGCTTCTTCAATTCTAGGCAGTGTATACTGATCAGGTATGGTTCTTCGGTTCAGAGTTCTGTAATCCACACATAGGCGAATTGCTCCGGATTTTTTTCTTACCAACACAATAGGTGAGGCATAGGGACTCTTACTGTCCACGATGATCCCCTGACCTTTCATTTGCTGTAGAGTTTGTCTTAACTCATCAACATCCTTTGGAGCAACTCTCCGTGGTCGTTCCCGGAAGGGAGTCGAATCGGTCAATCGGAAACTGTGTTGTGCACTCTTAGCACAACCTACATCTGAATCATCAATGGAGAACACTTCTGTTAATTCTGATAACTTCTTTGTCAATCGCTGGTTCCATGCCTCTGGTAAATGCGGATCACTCAAATCAAGATTGAGATTAGGGATTGTATCTTTGATTTGAATCTTGCACACTTCAACATATGGATTTACTCCAAACACGGGGTAGCAGTGGGCCACATTCTGGTATGGTCCAATTACAATCGGGTGTGGTGAACAATTCCTCACTGTCACACATGTGGATAATTCCACTTTATTCCTCCAGTCCTTTCTCTCTGGGATCACCATCCAGCCGTTCTGGTTAATCATTTCTTCAGGGGTTTCCATAAGGACATAACTCCCCCCTTCAAGCAAATCGGGATCAATGCTGGAGGCTACTCTCAGAACTCTCTCTCCGCCGGCAGGAACTTCCACAGTTCTCTCACCAATATGATATACCATTCCATGTCGATAGCCAGTAGACAGGGCATTACAGAGTTCTCTGAGATCAGAAGATATATTCACTGGTTGAACTGCAGGGTTCCCATTTCCTCCAAAAAACTTCTGAAAGGCATCATGCACTGTGGAACAATTAGTGCCGAGTATCACAGGAGCTGCACTAGAATCCCCTGTGTCTGGACAGACAAGAGCCGTAATCTTCATGGGAGCAACACTCTGATCTTCTAATTCAGGGACAGTTATAACTACTTGTAGGCTCCCATCTACAGGATATGATTCTGAATTAAGACCCCACAATTCCATTCGTCCTGTTGACTGAAGAGGTATATCCCCCAGATACTTTTGGTAGAACGAACGGTAGATCAGGGTCACTTGAGACCCTGTATCAAATAGGGCTGAAGTGGCATGACCATTGACAGTAACTTTGACAACAGATTTTGAGCCTACTATAGCGCCTTTGGCATTTAATCGGCCCGCCTTCCCTCTGTGTCTTCGGTTCTGAATAGGGAAGGCAACACTATGCCCCATTCCCTCAATGTCCTCCTGACACTGTTTGGCAGTATGGCCTGTCTGACCACACCTATAACATGTTCTAGTATCTTTCCTCCATCGAGTGGCAGTGGGTGGAGCTGCAGACTGGCTAGGTTCAGAATGCTCCGCTGGTTTGTTCTTGTTTGAACTAGAAGCAACATCTTCTTTAGGGATGCTTTTCGCTTTCTTAGGGGTACAAAAGTTAATGTCAGCTTCTTGTTTCTTCACTAACTTCATTAGCTCAGGAAATGGGAGAACTTTGTCGGATAGTAAGACCTTGAGCACTTGGGCAAGAGGATGATGAGGTTGTAACCCTCTCAGCAACTGACTGGTTCTCATAGGGTCTACCTCTGAAGTAGATATGGCTGCGTGGTACACCAGACGTGAAAGGTGTAGCTGTAAACGGTTAATAAATGTAGAGACACTTTCTCCTTCCTTTTGACGAGTCATCCGGTAATCAGCAACCATCTGTGCAAGGTCATAATATGGCTCAAAGTGATCAGACAGTACTTGTATATAGTCCAATGCAGTCACTCCTTCATGAGAGTCTCTGTATAGGCGGATCAATTCTACAGCAGGAGACCGCAGACTTTCACTGATACGCTGCCGCTTGCCTTCTTCAGAGCAAGACCATTCCTTCAGGCATTGGAGAGTATGTTCTTTCCATATTTCAAAGTTTTCCTCCCCTTGTGGTACTGGAATATTACCAGAGAATACCTTTAATTTCTTGTAGTGAGTGGCCTGCAGGCCCTGAGCTAACATTTCAGTCAGCTTGGCTAGAGTGCTAATTGCACTGTCACTAGATGAACTGTCAGCGATAGCCATACTGGGGGGGTAACTGGCTGACTGGGGCTCTTCCTTTACCTGAACTGGTGGGGGAACAGGAGGTGAGTAATCCCATGAAGCAGCTAGTGGGAGGTGCCCCTCTGAGTTATATCGCTTCTCCATATCAATGATTATTCCCACTTCAGTATCTCAGCAGTGCCTCCAAATGTAGCCCTGTTTGGGTGGGGTATGAGTAATATCCCTCCCACACCAGACTCTGGCGCTGACCTGTGTGTATAAGGGGACCTGGAGCCTTCGCTGAATGGAAGAGTGGGAACATAGATGAAGTATATCAGTGCCTCCACCCAGGATAGAGCCTCTGTATTACAGGGAGGATCTCTTCCTGGGACCTATCTATGAAGTACAGTTAGTAGTCTTAACAAGGATTACTATACTAATCTCACAGTCTGAAGAACACATATAGATAGCACATAAGGTTATAACAGTAACTTTATAAGAGTAAGAATAACTGTGCATACATGCAATATACTGAGAACACAGCAGTACTACAATACTCAGCAATCCCGCAACAGTCTTAAGTTATATACCCGGGTATATTTATATATGAAGGGTCCTGTGCAGAATACCTCCAGGCAACAGAAGAGATGATCCAGATGCAGGGGCCCCTGTGGATGATTGTGGATCCAGGATTCTTCCAGGAGATGACAGACAGCCGATCAGGAGATGGTGATGGTGAAAGGATTTCTTCCAGGCAGCAAACAGGGCAGCAGCAGCAGTAGTAGATACAGGCCTGACTGCTCTAACACTGAGTCCTTAACCTGACAACTAGTCTACCAGTGCAACCGGGCCTCTAACTATCTAGTTGGCCGTCGGAAGCCTATCCTATCACTACCCTGAACTATATACTGATCCCTAACTACAATTACTAGATAGATTCTGTGGGTATATAGGTGATACAGAGCAGGACTACTGGCTCTGTGTGAGGGAGATAAAGAGGAGCAGGTGGCAAACTATTCCTTTACACTTCAGCCTCACTTGCTGATCTTATAGATATAGATACTCAAAGATCTACTTATCTATTCCTCCAGTTGTAGAGATTACATGTGCCACTTGCCTTATACTCTGGGAGACATGAAAATGGCTCCTCACTCTGCTCTCTCCCTCATGGTTCTGACTGACTGTGTTTACAAAACAAACCTTGTGCTGAATCCCTGGGGTTTCTGAAGCAAAGCAGCAGGGGCAGAGAGCTAAATACACTATATCTTAGTAGTATTAGCAGCCCCCTACACTCATCTTATATCCAGGCTACAGGTTGTATCTCATCTTGTGTTCGGGCTGGAGGCCGTATTTCATCTTGTTTAGAGGCTAGAGCAGTTCAACATGGGAAAGTTTACTAGTTTTCCCTAGTAAACTTTCGCTCTTATATTGGAATCACTTCCATTTACCATCATTACAGTCACACACAGAAAGCTTCATTTAACTCCAATAACTCCAGGATGTGTTTTTTCAATGAGCATTATTTAAGTATTAAAATGTGTCTCACTGTCCCAGCTGGTGCATAGAAACATACTTACAGGCAATGCTTCTTCAAAAAAAAGAAAAAAAAAGAAGGAGAATTAATTTGCATAATACAAATTACAAATCAATAGCCAATACATCTATGAGATCATTGCTACAGTCCTGATATAGTCATTGCAAAGTTGGCTCATTGGCTCCCTCCACTGGACAAACTTTAAACTGCACCATTCATATAGATCCATCAAGACATTCAGATGGTTCATTGTCTCCCTCATGTGGTCAAAGTATAAAATGCAGCCACAATGTCATAATTACAGGCATGAAGTCATTGGCTTCCCTCATGGGCAAATTATGAACTGCAGTTATGAAAGGAAAAGGAAAAAAAATCATTAAAAGGCAATAAATTATATTAATTCACAAATTATCTTCTAGATTACAAATGCTTATGAAACGGAAGACATCACAAGCAGGAAGCTGGTGAAAGGACATGCCTATTCAGTCACTGGAGCCGAAGAGGTAACGCAAATGCGAACCATATAAATTAAGCTAGCAGAATTGAAGGGGTCATTTTCTATCACATTTACCGCTCTCTTCACTGTAGGTGCTCTACCGAGGAGCGACAGTGCAGCTGATTAGAGTGAGGAATCCCTGGGGAGAAGTGGAATGGACCGGAGCCTGGAGTGACGAGTAACGACTGAATTCATATATTTTCATCTCTCACATTATTCATAGGAGCTTAGTGGGAAAATTAAAAAAAAAAAGTGACCTGTGACTGCCACCCAGTGGTACATTGTAGGTACAATAGTTAGACTGTTTTACAAGGGATTAGTACATCTGCCCTAAAATATTCTTGTGGGCCGAGTACTGGCAGAGAGTCTGTATGGGCTAGTCTTACAGTCCCCTGATAGACTTGTATGATGCAGAAAAGCTGGGCAGCTGCTAACTTCTTTCTCCCTCATTGAGATAAATATGAGCTGAACAAGCCATATAATGTGTATGACCACCAGCAATTTACCACACAGGTAAATCCCAGGACCGCATTGTCTCATATCCAGCCACTTTTGAGATGTTTTAACACAGAAATTTACTAAATCAATTAATTCACCTGGTCTTAGCTGGGAATTGAACCACTGACCATCTTCACAGCAGGCAGCAGGTTTACCACTACACTATAGACCTGCACTATTATAGAGACAGGATTTTCTGTGCCTAAAAAGCTACTAAATCGTATCACCGTTTTTTCACAGGCATAATATTAAATAAATAGTATTACTTATTAGTAAATTTTAGGCACTTTTACTTTTCAGCTTTTCTTTTATGGTAAAGGTTTTTTTTGTTTCTGCATTTTACTGCAAGGCTAAAGGGGTTGTCTCATCTGAGACATTGGAGACCTATGCTAACAATATCAGCAGGGACGGATTGGCCATAGACCTTACAGGGAAATTTCCCGGTGGGCCGATGCCCAGGGGGCCACCTGGGCCCTCCTCACGGCCACCCAGTGGAAGTTTTTGGGGATGTATTTTGTGCTGCTGGCAGTATTTGTGATGGACTGTGGTATTTGGCTCTGTTGGGGCGGTATAATGTGCCACAATATGATATTGCTGGCCCGGCCTTCCATCAGTTTGGACTCAACTACAAAACCGGGCCACTATTAGTATTTTACTCCAGGGTTACTTTAAGTTCCCAGTCCGATACTGAATATCAGGTAGGTGCAGGTCTCAGCATCTATCACCAGAACGGGACCTCTGAAGTGAGTGGAGAACAGCTGTGCTTGCGGGACCACCCTCCATTAATTTCTATGGGACTGCTGAAAATAGCTGATCTCCAGCAGTCCCATAGAAGTTAAGGGATTGGTGGACGCGCTTGCACAGGTGTGCTCTCCATTTGCAGCATTGACTGCAAGCAGCAGGACACACAGAGCTGCGTGCCCACCGAGAGGGTTCTAAGGGCCCCCTCTGGCACGCGTGCCGTTGGTTTGCCATCTCTGATGTAGGCTGTCTACTCTAGAGGAAGGTGAAGCCGTGAGAACGTTATGGATCCCCATCATTTCCGCTTTTCTCTATTCTAGTGCCCCAGAGTGGAATTACATTGATCCAAAAGTGAGGGCGGCTCTGGACAAGAAGGCGGAAGATGGAGAATTTTGGTGAGAACATTGGGGTGCACTAAGCAGTGGTGGGTACTGGAGGCAGAGGAACCAGAACATTGGACCAGTATTCACAGTACATAAAGGGGTTGCGGCGAGATATAGATAGTTTATACTCACCGATCCTCTGCCGCCGCTCCCACTATGCCGGGGTCCCTCCATTGACATCATGAAGCAACAGGAAATGGCTGACCATGCGGTTCAGCCAATCACTGGATGGGGCAGGTCCTCCTGCAGCCATTGATTGGCTGAGCGTCATTCTCAACCATTTCCTACCGTGTCGGGTCAGAAGCAGGAAGTGGAGCGCCACAGGGAGCCAGCCGATATTGGAACGGCAACGGTATCCCACCGCACCCCTTTTTTATTTGGCTGGAATACCCCTTTAATTCAATATCTGACAGTCCGACATAACGAGGCAATCCAGAATTTCCAGTTTTATCTTTAGAAAATGTATATTGCATACTGTAAAGTTAATTCCTCAACGTTTTCAAGATCTGTGCTTGCTTTAATTGAATATGGACATTCTAGTTACACCCAGAGGCTGAAATCCTGTATATCTCACCTAATGCTTTTCACAGCTGAGAATTTGCAACAGTTGCATCTAGTCTAGACGATCCTCTACGACTCCATACGTTTTACCTGCACTGATACATTGTAACAACAGTCAGGACAGAGCAGAGAGATTTATGCAGCTACCGAATTTCACTCATAGAGGATTGTTTAGACTGGATGTAATTGTGGCGAAGCCTCAGCGATGAGAACGATTAGTTCTGTACACGCTATTCAATTCTGGAGTTAAATAAGAGCAGTTCAATTCACTGCCAGCAAGCAGAGATGTCAGATTGGAAGAATACATCTTACTGTATGGATTATCCTGCATGTCTGTGTGTGACTCTGTAATGTTGCAGGATGGCGTATTCAGATTGGGTAAGGGAATATTCTCGGCTGGAGATCTGTAACCTGACACCTGACACCCTGACAAGTAACGAGGTGCATAAGTGGAATATAACGCTGTTTAACGGCAGCTGGATCCGGGGGTCGACGGCAGGAGGATGTCAGAATTACCCAGGTGATATGCCTTACTGTGGTATCTGTGCTCTTAGGCTTTGTCAATGTAAAATGCAGGCACAGCTGCATTCACAATTCTTTAGGCTTCAGAGCTGAATTCTTACAGCATCCTCTGCTGGCAATTTATGTTCTAGAAAGTGTTGTCTTTACACTGCACACTGTACAGTAATCAAACATAGGTAAAACTAACTGCTGCCCGTGTATTATGGAAGGTCAGACACGTTGTTTTGGGGATGTTTCAGGATAAGCTTGAGTTTTCAGTAACAGCTACAGAATTTTGAATGCAGCTCTGAAGTATAATACAGGATGTAACTCAGGATCAGTACAGGATAAGTAATGTATGTGCACAGTGACTGCACCAGCAGAATAGTGAGTGCAGCTCTGGAGTATAATACAGGATGTAACTCAGGATCAGTACAGGATAAGTAATGTATGTACACAGTGACTGCACCAGCAGAATAGTGAGTGCAGCTCTGGAGTATAATACAGGATGTAACTCAGGATCAGTACAGGAGAAGTAATGTAATGTATGTACACAGTGACTGCACCAGCAGAAATAGTGAGTGCAGCTCTGGAGTATAATACAGGATGTAACTCAGGATCAGTACAGGATAAGTAATGTAATGTATGTACACAGTGACTGCACCAGCAGAATAGTGAGTGCAGCTCTGGAGTATAATGCAGGATGTAACTCAGGATCAGTACAGGATAAGTAATGTATGTACACAGTGACTGCACCAGCAGAATAGTGAGTGCAGCTCTGGGAGTATAATACAGGATGTAACTCAGGATCAGTACAGGATAAGTAATGTATGTACACAGTGACTGCACCAGCAGAATAGTGAGTGCAGCTCTGGAGTATAAAACAGGATGTAACTCAGGATCAGTACAGGATAAGTAATGTAATGTATGTACACAGTGACTGCACCAGCAGAATAGTGAGTGCAGCTCTGGAGTATAATACAGGATGTAACTCAGGATCAGTACAGGATAAATAATGTATGTACACGGTGACTGCACTAGCAGAATAGTGAGTGCAGCTCTGGAGTATAATACAGGATGTAACTCAGGATCAGTATATATATATATATATATATCATAGTTCTGTTAATTTCTGATTTTATATATTCCTGAATAAATTTCATTGCAAAGTAGCAAATTCACACTTTCTTTACATACAGCAACATTTTGGACAAACCCCCAGTTCCAGATTAAGCTGGAAGAACCAGATGATGACCATGATGGACACTCACATGATCCTTGCTGTACGGTCATTGTGGGCCTAATGCAGAAGAATCGGAGGCGACAGAAGAAATTAGGGGAGGACCTGCTGACTATTGGCTTTGTCTTGTATAAGGTAAGAAGTATGATTATTTGCGTCCAATTATAATTATTAGCAATCTCACTTAAGATATACAATGTTTTATAAGATGTTGGTAAATGGGAGAACAGATAATTGGTAAGATCTAAAGGGTGATATACTCTTCCTATCATTCAACTAAAAAGGACACTTGGGAGGAGCACTGTGAGCTCCTGTCTGTTGCCCTAGCCTTCAGCCAATCAGCATCACCAGATATGAGGAGTAGGTCAGGGGGACACAAATGACACAGACAAAGTGAGGCCCTGACACTCCTCCCAAACCACTGTCCCTGCCTTTTGGGGGAACCCGGCTCCTTAACAGGCCGGCCCCAACCGAAGACTGCAATTACACTGAAGAAAGTAAAACACGAGACAAACAACCCAAACAAAACACAAGCAGGAACAACCCTAAACAGGTCAGGAACTGAAGGGGTAAAAGGTAAAGGAACCAAGCAAGGAATAAACAGAGGATAACACAAAAGGTAGGAAACGGTAACAGAAACCAGGGAAAAAGGTACAGAGTCACAGGAATACCGGATAAACACAGAGTAGCTAGCTTAGGCACAAGGCTCTATAGCAGGCACAGATGAATGGCGAGTGTGAAACTAAGTAGTGGCTAGAGTCCCAGCCCCAAGGTGTGATAGGAGCAGGGATCCCAGCCACACCCTTGAATGGACCAAAGTTACTGGCAGGGACGCCTGCCAGTAAAACTAGGAAAACTAGCCAAACCTTTAACCCTATAGGAACCTAAGTGTTACAAGAGGATTTTCTGGCTTGCACTCGGGATGAGCGCCGCATAGCATCAGGACACGGGAACGCCCGCACACGCCCAACATCAGCTGGAGGGCCGCAGCGCCCCCGAATCCTGACACCAAAGTTGTCTCAGCAATGGCTGATTGGATAACAGCGTCTGACTTAGAAACAACTGATAATTATCCTCTTTTGAAGTGTCCTTTTCAGCTTGATTCCAGTCACTGCATACAAACCCCTCAAACTCTGGTTTTGAGAACTGTATAGCAGTTAGCATCTACTAGTTTATTCTTCTCTGGGTAAAAAAAAGGGCGATCCACATAAACAAAATGAACATATGTGATCAGGATATTCTAAAAATTGCATTTCTGTTTTGCAGGTTCCTAAAGAGGTGCGTGATTTCTATTCCTTCAGTCTTGAACATGGGTCATTTCTGATAACACGGCGGTGACAAGCTTCTTGTATTACTTTATACTGTACTATGTTTTCATGGATGAGATGTGAGACTCAGTATGTGAAGGGGCTGGGTCCCTCAGATACTTTCGAAGTGTCACCATATGTTGCTGCTCTCCAGAGGGAATGGCCCTGAGTCTATGGCAGAAAGGTCTGGACGTAGGTGCTGAGTGTCCATGTCTCAGTGCCTACGTCCGGTCGCTCATGCAGTCTGGCAGAGTGTCTTCTACTGAACACTGGTCCCCATCTGCAGACATCTAGGGGCTCTGACTGCTCTACTTTTATACTGTTTCTAACTGAACTAGAACCTTCTAGTGGAAGGGATGGAGTGGAGAAGCACAGCCTAAATTAGCGTTACCTAAGTAACGTTAGAATTCCAGACTTGACTGGACTTGACTAGACTTGTATTGACTAAGCAGTTTTCAGACATAACAAGTCTAGACAGAGCTCAACAAGATGGTCAAAAGGTCATTTTTTTCCCTCCAAAATTTAGCCCTGCATATTCTCTTAGCCCCCATTCACACAATGGTATTTTTGGTCTGCATTCGGTCCGAATTTTTTACTGATTGGATACGGATTCATTCATTTTAATGGTGCTGCAAAAACTACTGAAAAAGCACCATGTGCTGCCCGCATCCGTATGTCTGCTTCACATTCCTGCAAAGGATAGAACATGTTGTATTCTTGTCCGTTTTGAGGACAAGAATAGTGTTGAGCGAGCACCTCTGTGCTCGTATGCTCGTATGCTCTGGTCGAGCACTAGGGGGTGCTCGAGTGCTCGGCCGAACACCCGAGCATAATGTTAGTCAATGGGACTAAACCAGGCACCCCCCTCTCGGAAGAGCGGGGGGTGCCTGGTTTACACGGGTGCAGCTCAGAAGAAGGAAGAGGCTCCGCTGCTGAGGAGAAGAAGCCGGAGGAGGTAAGTGGTTTGTTTGTTTTCTATTTTTCAGGATCGTGAATGCAGAGGACTACTTCGGATTCGGTGGATTACGTTGAACCATTTTTTATATTTTTTTAAATAAAATAGTCAAACGGGTCTGGTGGAGTATTTATTTCAATAAAATATTTTATAAGTGTGTGTGTTTTTTTACAACATTGCAGTTTTAGTAATTACGGCTATCTACAGACGGCCCTGATTACTAATACTGGGCTTAGTGCTGGCCGGTATGGCAGGCCAGCACTAACCCCCGACATCTATTACCTCGGCACCCACCGCCACCAGGGGTGTCGGGAACAGCCGGGTACCCGCAGGACCGGACCTTCTAAATTGAGGGTCTGGCTCTGGGGCGGCTGCAGGCTGGTACCATTAGGCTGGGAAGGGCCAATAACCGTGTCCCTTCCCACCCTGGTAGTGCCAGGCTGCCGCTGCTGGTGGTATCTGGCTGGAGAAGGAAAAAAGGGGGGATCCCATGTAATTTTTTTGAAAATTATTTAATTATTTTTGAAAAAAGTGGCGTGGGGTCCCCCCCTTTTTTCCCTCTCCAGCCAGATACCACCAGCAGCTTCAGCCTGGCACTACCAGGGTGGGAAGGGACACGATTATTGGGCCTTCCCAGCCTAATGGTACCAGGCTGCAGCCGCCCCAGAGCCAGACCCTCAATTTAGAAGGTCCGGTCCTGCGGGTACCCGGCTCTTCCCGACACCCCTGGTGGCGGTGGGTGCCGGGGTAATAGATGTTGGGGTTAGTGCTGGCCTGCCATACCGGCAAGCACTAACCCAGTATTAGTAATCAGGGCCGTCTGTAGATAGCCGTGATTACTAAAACTGCAATGTTGTAAAAAAACACACACAAAATTATAATATTAACGCTTAAAATATTTTATTGAAATAAATACTCCCCCAGACTTCTGTTTGACCATTTTATTTAAAAAATATAAAAGCTGGTCCGACGTAGTCCACCGAATCCGAAGTAGTCCTCAACATTCACGATCCTGCAAAATAGAAAAAAACAACAAACAAACCACGTACCTCCTCCTCAGCAGCGGACCCTCTTCCTTCTTCTGCATAGCGGGGGAGGGGACTCGAGCATGGCGCTCAAGTACACCCGGTGTTCAGCCGAACACCGAGTGTACCCGAGCGCCGGCATGCTCGGCGGAACAGCGAGTTTGGCCGAGCATGCTCGCTCATCACTAGACAAGAATAAGTATTGTTACAATGGATCCACCAAAGAAAAAAATAAATCAAAACGGAAGCAACATGGACGTCACACAGACGTCATCCTTATTTTTTGCGTATCCACATTTTATGGACCGCAAAATACATACGGTCGTGTGAATGCACCCTTACAGTATTAGTGGAAAATTACTAGCTAGACTTTACTAGTCTAAAGTACCTTTGTTTCAGGGGACTTGCGTAATATGAACAGGAATCTTCAGTATTTGACACATGCGTACAGGAAAACTAGGTGGGCAGGAGGACCCAACCTAAATTTCGCTAGGGGGCGCTATTAGATAAAAATAAGCGGCAGTTAGGATTTCTACATCAGACTATCGATTCGATATATTGGAATAGATTTTCACGCCTTTTTCCTTTCCTCTTATAGTTGGAAAACCAAACTGATGTCCATCTCAACAAAGACTTTTTCCAGAGGACTCCATCGGCCGCTCGCTCCGACACCTTCATCAACATGCGGGAAGTGTCCAAACGTATAAAGTTACCGGTGGGAGATTATCTCATTGTCCCGTCCACCTTCGAGCCATTGAAACCTGGGGACTTCTGCCTGCGCATCTTCTCCGAGAAAGCTGCCGAATCTCTGTACGTATGGAGACTCCACCTGTCCTGCATGTAGGAAGGAGACTTCTATGTTCCCTGCTTAGTTCTCTACACTTTTTGGATGCAGTTGCATACTTAGACTCTTAAAGGGGTTGTCTGGGACCTTTCCCTGGGCTCCATTGAAGTGAATGAGGATGAGTTGCACTACCACACACTGCCTGTGTACAGGTGTGGTGCTGATGAGGCACTTGGATGAGCTGCTTATGTATATTTCTTGTAACAGGAGGCACCACTTAGCTACCAAGGGGAGGAGCAAATTCCAAAATACTTAAAGGGATTATACCATGAGTGATGTAAAAAATGAAAATTAGAATCACATAGTAGGGGGCATGTCCTTTCTGCTACGGCTCTCTCACTATTACAGCTCAGGTGATGTGTCCTTACTCAGGGGTGTGTCTTTTCTGCTGCAGCTCTCTCCCTGTAACTGTCACGGCTTCTAACAATAGATACTGCTGGTGGCAGTGAATGGAACTGAGCATGTGCGACCATGTTCATCCAGATCAGTAGGTAGACATGCAGATTGCTATACAGATTAAACACTAGGGGGCGCAATTCTTATGCAGTAATGGGAGTATCTCACAAGTGGAGCATTTTTGGAACAGAAAGTAAATTACAAAAGTAACTACTTTTTAATTCTGATTGATAGACTCAGCTATTGGGGAAAGGTCCCTGCTTCTTCTGGTCAGGTCAGGATTATGGTTTATAATGGTCAGTGGCGTAACTAGAGTTCTGTGGGCCCCAGGGCAAACTTTGGATCCCCCACTGCCCCCAGTAATGTCCTTGCACTGCCCCAGTAATGTCCTTCTGATACCCCCAGTAATGTCCCCCACTGACCCCGGTAATGTCCTTCCACTTCCCCAGTAATGTCCTTCCGATGCCCAGTAATGTCCCCACTGACCCCAGTAATGTCCTTCCACTGCCCCTAGTAATATTCTTCTACTGCCCCCAGTAATCTCCCAATAGTGCACCCAGTAATTTTCCCCCAGTCTTCACTCACATGTAATGGTGCCTGGCACTGTCACTGTACTTCATGCTGGACCCCGTCAGAGCGCTCATCACAGCAGCATCACATGTGGTCGGTCCGGCATCTGTCAGGCCCCAGCACAGCCCTATTTGTACTATTCATGTATGACTGATGGGAGGAGCCTGACTGATGGGAGGAGCCTGACTGATGTTAGTCAGGCCCCAACCACCTGCTTAGTTTGTGAACACTAGTAGTAGGTCAGCGCTGGGGCCTGATAAACTGGATGGGATACTGCTCTGATTAGCACGCTGACGGGGCCCAGAATGAAGTACAGTGACAGTGCTGAGCCCCATTACATGTGCAATATGCCACCCTCAGGGCCGAACAGGTCCCAGTGTTCAGGAATGCAGAGTGGTGATGTGGCCTGAATAGCTTGTGTGTCTCAGTGCTCCTACCTGGATACCACCGCTCCGCATGGTTAGCCTCTGTAGCATGCAAAGAAGAGAGTTGTAGTTGGTGGAGAATAAGTCAAGTCCAGACTTGGTAAAGGTCAACAGCTTTACTTGAATAAACTTGCATCCCGATAAGATTTGATATTTCTCTTGGCTCCTCTTTGCTTTCTCTCTCTGCTGTGCTAATCTCTGGCTTCACTCTGGTTACTGGACTTTCTAGCAGTTCTGGTACCTTTGAGTGGGGTGCCATTGGATGTTGACCTCCTCATAATACTCAGTTTATGAACTGCAATGATTCCGGGTGCTTTCCAAGCCACGCCCTCTGGAAGATTCCTGCAGCAAAAGGGGGGGGGGGGGACACTCCCTTTGGACACTAAAACTCAACTCTCTACAGATTTCTACAACTCTACAAACCCTTGGTAGGAAGCAGGGCTAGCCCTCTTATGACCATGGAGGGAGGGCGGTGGGATACAGAATGGAATGGTAAATTCCACTCTATCTAAAGGTCTCTGCTGGGTCCACTGCCATCTGCTGGACGAGCAAGCAACTTACATGTAATAATACAAAAGTTACATAGCAATATTATTAAGGAACAGTATCAGAAGACCTGGAAATAAATATACCGATGACATTATTTGCTAGCCATTAGAGACAGTAGCTAAGTGTAAGAATGGTAGAGCCCACTCAGAAGTACTACACACCTGAGTTCAGCGGGCCCCCTCCCCGTGCTGGGCCTGGTCACGGTTGCACCCTCTGCGACCGTGATCGTTATGCCCCTGATAATGCTAGCATTGGTGCAAATATTTCCATTCAAGCATTCTGATTATTGAAGGTCCCAACACGTTCAGATGTTCCTTCAGACTTTCTCCTGAACAGCGTTTCTTATGGTCGCTCTCTGTGCAGTGAAATACAACACAAACCAATACAACTACATTGGGCAGCAGGGGGCGTCGCTGTGTAGGGAAATGCTTACCCAGCACAGCAGCTTCTTCATTCTGAGGTTCAGTGTGGCACCTGGCAGTGGAACCTCAATCAGGAAGTCATGGCCTATCCAAGCAACATACCATCACTTCCTAGAGTGGAAACCCCCTTTAAGGACTGGTACTAGGTACACGTGGGCGCTCAACAAACTTTCAGAACTCTTTTTTTATATATTTTTTCTATCAGGGAAGTTGGTGACGTGACGAAAGGTCTTCCTTATGAGGTAATATATGAAATAATTTATCATGCATAAAACCATCAATGACATTATTAACAATTGGGGATTCTGGATTGTAGGACCCCCCGCCCCATTAGCTATTTTGATCTATAAGAAGGGGTTGGGATTCAGACCTTTAAATGTGCTTTCCATCCAGTAGATATGTACATTGCCTTTAGGGGACAATAAGTGCCGCCATAAGGCACTGTATGAGGCCTCGTTCACACTTCAGTGTTTGGTCAGTTATTTCCATCAGTTATTGTGAGGCAAAACCAGTTGCGGCTCTAAACACAGAACCGGTGCAGATCTTTACCTTATCTCTTTGTAGACTTCACTTCTGGTTTTGGCTCACAATCACTGATGCAAATCACTGACCAAACACTGAAGTGTGAACGAGACCTGAATTTGGTTTTAAAGGAATTTTATACTGGTGACCTATGCTCTGGATACAGCATCAGTATCCAGTTAGTGGGGTAATGACTCCTGGGACCCCCGGCGATTAGATTTCACTAGCCTAGAGTAAGCTGTGAGAAGACCACAGCCTCTTCAAGCAGCTGATCAGTGGAAATGCCGGGAATCGGACCAGTCAGATACTGATGACTTATCCTGAGGATAGTATATAAAACACTCGGAAACCCCCTTTAAAGGGCATCTGTCAGCAGTTTTGTACCTATGACACTGGCTGACCTGTTACATGTGCGCTTGGCAGCTGAAGACATCAGTGTTGGTCCCATGTTCAGATGTGCCCGCATTGCTGAGAAAAATGATGTTTTATTATATGCAAATGAGCCTCTAGGAGCAACGGGGTCATTACTCTCTCTGCTCTCTCTGCACTTTGACTGACAGATCCAGGCAGTAAAAACGTCATCACCCCTTGTCCTGTCAATCAAAATGGAGAGAGCAACTGCTGCAGAAAGAGCAGAACCTCTAGGTGCAATGGCAAGACCCCGGTTGCTCCAAGAGGGTCATTTGCATATATTAAAACATAATTTTTCTCAGCAATGCCGGCACATATGAACATGGGTACAAAACTGCTGACAGATGCCCTTCAACAATATTGCAGTTTTTTTCAACTAAAATATTAAATAAAAAATATTAGGTCACAAATTACGTTTTTTCTTCTGTTCTGCTCTCAGCCTCAGGTGTCAGACAAGGACGTGACCAATGACTTCAGGAACATCTTTCACAAACTGGCAGGAGATGTAAGAAAATTCCCAGAATTCCACTAATTCACATAATTGCCATTAATTCCAATAATGTATGAGCAGCAGTGAAACGGTACACATGTCCCGTGAGGGAATGATTTACAGGAAGTCCATAAAAATCCTTCTTTACCTCTAGCGCTGAGACCCTCATATGTGGGATTGACTTCGCTCCCTCCCCTTATAATGCTGGTGACTGGCCCTTTAAGAGGATTTTTTTTTTTTTTTTTTTACATAATATTTTCTCATTCTAATTTCCTCTTGCAGAAAGGTGAAGTCACGGCGAAGGACATGCAGAATATCCTGAACAAACTTCTGGCAAAGAGTAAGTAATGCTTTCCCCGAAGTTGAGAAAGGGCGGGGTTTATTGAAATTTGCATTAAAGTGTGTTACTGTCAATTTTGGGAACATTCTCGAGTATTTTTTTTTTTTAATGCATATTGCTTACTCTTTGTTTAGGAGCAGACTTGAAATCAAACGGCTTCACCCTGGCCACATGCAGAGAAATGGTCTCCCTCATGGACGTATCCTTTAAATGACAGCAGACACAGAGCATGCTGGGGATTACGGCATTTAATATTTATATTGTATTTGTAAGAATAGAAACTTCTTAGTGTACAATGTGCTCCAGATCTGTACCGTAGCCTCACTCTAGGGCCAATGAAATCTCCTACTGTATTCTGACTATAGCTCCTATGCTGATCTATGTGTTTCCATGGTTACAGACCACAAACAAACCCTTCCTACTTCCTCTGCCTCCTCTACTTAGGACTCCACAGATGGTAAAAGGAGGGGGCTAATGGAAGGGACCATGGACAAAAGGGTAGTAGATTTTTAACAAAGACTACTAGAAAACTTGGTTCATGTATTTAAAGGGTTTCTGTCACCAGTGTTGGGCATATAAAACAGGATGACATTTGCAATGTGCAAATGTCACCTGATGCCCAAACTGGTGAACATTTTTTTACTGGTGCCCCCGTTTTTGAAATAAATCAACTTTTGTGGTATGCAAATGAAGCTTACTAGGTGCAAGGGGCGGTTACCTCGCACCTAGTAAGCGCCGTTTGCCCACCCGCGTCACGCCTACCTTCACTTGATTGACAGGGCCAGGCAGCTCGCTCTAGCTGCTCCTGGCCCTGTCCGTGCTGAAAATCCCGCGCCTGCGCCGTTCGGACTTCATTCGGCGCAGGCGCAGTGAGTGCCGATTGCTGCCGGCTCCCGGCTTCCTCACTGCGCGCTGCGCCGCCTTCTCTTCTGGGTGTTTCTCTGACGTCATCGGCAGGGGCGGGATTTTCAGCACGGACAGGGCCAGGAGCAGCTAGAGCGAGCTGCCTGGCCCTGTCAATCAAGTGAAGGTAGGCGTGACCGCGGGTGGGCAAACGGCGCTTACTAGGTGCGAGGTAACCGCCCCTTGCACCTAGTAAGCTTCATTTGCATACCACAAAAGTTGATTTATTTCAAAAACGGGGGCACCAGTAAAAAAATGTTCACCAGTTTGGGCATCAGGTGACATTTGCACATTGCAAATGTCATCCTGTTTTATATGCCCAACACTGGTGACAGAAACCCTTTAATAATGGTTGCAAAAGTGTTCATACCCTTGTTGTTACTTGTTTTAGGAATGTCACAACTATTGGAAATAACAAATATAATTTGCGGCCTATAGAAGGTCTGTAACTGGGGCTAAACCTTTGTCCTCTTGAGGGCTGGTGGTAAAGGGTCTACACCCTTAAGGGCCCTTTCAGGCGAGCGTGAGACTCGGACGTCTCCTGCATTGTGTGCCCTGTACTGAACTCCCAGCACTGAACATAGCATTATACTGATTTATGATGCTATGTAACCCTTACAGTTCTGGAATTTGTTGGATAGCACTAACATAATGCTGACAATTTTATCCAACACATTCCAGAACTGTAAGGGTTACATAGCATCATAAATCAGTATAATGCTATGTAACCCCGTTCAGTGCCGGCAGTTCAGTACAGGGCATACAATGCGGGAGACGTCCGAGTCTCACGCTCGCCTGCAAGGGCCCTAATACCTGTCTTCTTCCTCCTAACCATGAGAGCAGTCAGGGCGTACACCACCCTCCGGATGGCTTTTATTAGATGATGAGGCAAAATCAGGCATTAGGGGGCGCAGTCAACGGTAGATAGGTTGGCAGGTGGTAGATGCTTCTAGGCTATTATTACAAAGCGAACATGAATTCTAAGTACCCACGAACAGAGCGTTATTTAAGTGGCATCCCTGGTCTTAACCCTTTGACCCTATACAGGGATCTGGTCTCTGCTGCAGGGGAACCACCAGGCTGCTACCTCTTGGAGTTGGTTGCTGACCCACAAGGGTCAAGAGACACCGGTGTGAAACACTGAGGCATCAGGCAAAACTGTAGTCAGGGACAAATCAGTCTGAGGATCAAGGAAGGCAGCTCAGGGTCTGTATAGAAATCAGGCAGAGGTCAGACCAGATAGCGAATGGTCATTATCTGGAGACAGGCAGAACACAGGAGAGTAAACAAGTAGCTCATCTTCGCAGGAAACTAGAAACTAGAACCTGTTGCTCAGGCATCCTCCCACCCTGTGATGGTCAGCCATAGGCTGGGGAAGTGCTCACCCTACGGACAGAGAGAGGTAGAGGCAGGGAAGAAACAGGTATCATCCTTTGTAGAGTGAATGGAGCGGTGCTTCCTGTCAGAGGGAGATAGCAGCGAGTATAGTCCACCGGGATAACGATAATATACTATTGGGGCAGATTTGTGACAAATGTCTAAAGAAGAACTGTCTTCCCATAGCAACCAATCACAGAGCAGCTTTCATTTTGCTGAAGCAGTTTAAGAATTGAAAGCTGAGCTCTGATTGGTTGCTGTGGGCAACAGACAGGCTTCCTTTTAGAAAACCATTTGTGTGAGTGAGGCCTTTGTGAAAAAATCCAATCTTTTCCACTGAAACAACTAAAAATAATATGAAAACAATTATTATATATTAATAATTATATTCTTAACTAAAATCCGACCAGACTGGATGGAACCGGGACTCTAAACCTTTTAGAATTCAAAACTCTCTGGTTGAAGATACAGAAATATTTGGTACGGCCAATTTCTCAGCGCAAGTTCCCTCATCCTTCTATTGTATACCGTGGAGGCAGCCATTTTGTCTGATAGACAAGATGGAGACCTGTAAAAACCATCACTTAAAGGGCTTGTCCAGGGTCATGGAAGGAGACCTGCCACATATTCAAAAAGAATACACTTACCCGTGATCATTTTTTAAAGTTTTTGTCTCGTCTGCCATTGCCACAAGCCTACAACCCTAGGAACTATAAGGCCTTGATGAATTGGCCAGCACTAAAGCCATCGGACCATGCAGAGATGTGACTATATCACGTGGCCTAAATCTATAGGCTGTGGGTTGGCCAAGACCTATGGTCAGACTGATTGGTATTTGTATGTAGCAGGAGACTAATTTAAAGGGGTTGTCACGTGAAGACAGCTCCATTCATAGTTGTCAACAGATCAAAATTTGTAGGGACTATCCCTAATTTTTAGAGACAGTCCCTAAAAATGCAGGCTGTCCTGGGCCAAAAAGTGCATGGCTTGTGTAAACCCCACCCATACATAGGTGGTCCTACACTATTTTCAGGGGGCAGGGACAGTTGTCCCTAATTTACCATGTACAGTGTTGGTGAGTATGTTAGTTAGAGCCCCTCTATAAGCTAGACTGGGGGCTAAGAAGAGTGACTGGCTAAAACCAGGGGGCTAAAAAAGGCGAATTTGTCATCCAC